>CABHPP010127459.1:0-20608 GCA_902168425.1 Peromyscus attwateri | reverse complement strand
GGGGGGGGGGGGGGAGGAGGAGGAGGAGGAGGAGGAGGAGGAGGCAGAGGCAGGTGGATCCCTGGGGCTCAATGGCTGGCCAGCCTCACCTTGGTGAGCCTCAGGCCAGTGGGAGACTGTTTAAAAAATAAAAAGGGTGGAAGGATCCTGAGGAATGACACTTGAGGTTGATCTCTACCTTCTCAACTCATGCACGCACATGCACACGCACACGCGCACACACACACACACACACACACACACACACACACACACACGATGAATTAAATGCAACTGAGCTCAACCATCTGCGGTCAGAATTTGCTCCTGGACATGCTGCATATATCCAGCCCTTGAGTCAGCAGCCTGTCCATGAAGCACTCTCAGTGGGCTTGCCTTGGCTCACAGTCAGTCATGGAGTCCAAATTCTTGCAGAGAGGGTGAGGATGTGGCCTCTGCTCCCTCACCCTCTCTATCTCTCTGCACCTCTACTAGATGGCCAATGAGTCGTAGTCTTCCAACAGGTCTTGCTCATGAGCCTAGGGGGAGGCCACCCACGATCTTATTTCTCATTGCAGTCCGTTTCTGCTTTTGTTCTAGACATTCATGGTATTGAATAAAGGCAGGACCATTTCCAGGTTCAGTGCCACTTGGGCCCTGTGGCTCTTCAGTCCCTTCAACCTGATCAGAAGAACAGCCATCAAAGTGTCTGTCCACTCGTATCCTTTGCACAGTCATGCCTTCTGTACTTTAGATTCAGGCTCGGCCCCTGCTGTCTGGTGCCTTTTTAGAGGTTAGCAGGAGAGCCAGTGAAGTCATCACAATGAAAACATTGTTTGTGTGCTTTTTAAATTTCATCTTATTTGTGTTGTGTGTATGTATGTACACCTGTGTGCACAGGTGCCTGTGGAAGCCAGGAGAGACCTTCTGAGTCCTCAAAGTTGGAGTTCCAGATGTTTGTGGGCCACCTGATGTGAGTCTTGAAATTGAGACCCCAGCAGTGATAGAGCAGTGAGGGTTCTTAACCACCGAGCCATTTTGCCAGCCTCTGTTTATGATTTTGGTGTTCCCAAAGACCCCCAAATAGTCTCAAGCAGAAGAAATGTTCACACAGACCAGTGTGGCTCAGGTTCACTGCAGACTCACCTGGATTCAGCTGTGGAAACACAACTTGAAAAATTATTTTATTACTAGGCTCAGCTGATAGAGTGCTTTCCCCAAACACATGAAGTCCAAGGTTCAATCCCCAGGACCATATAAACCATGCATGATGGTGTGTGGCATAGTTTGTATATATAAAGTATATATAAAACCCCAGCATTCAGTAACAAACTGGATACTGGAGGATCATAATTCCACATCATTCTCAGCAACAGAATGACTTTGATGCCAGACTGGACTATGTGAAACCCTACCCAACCCCCAAATGTTCTCTTTTTTAAAATTTTTATTTATTTTTATTTTATGTGCACATATTAATTTTATTTATTTTTTTATTTCATGTGCATTGGTGCTTTGCCTGCATGTATGTGTGAGGATACCAGAATCCCCTGAACTAGAGTTACAGAGAATTGTGAGCTGCCATGCTGGTGCTGGGCATTGAGCCCAGGTCCTCTGGAAGAGCACCTGGTGCTCTTAGCCACTGAGCCATCTCTCCACACCCCCCAAATGTCCTCTTTATGAGGTGAGTTTTACTGATGCCCCAGGCACAACCTTACCATCAAAATGGCCTGCTTTCCCCAGACACAATGACTGACAAGAAGACATCAGGCTCTTTACACTATCCTTGGCCATGCTGGGGATGATTGCTCATTACACAAAAGAACAAAGCCTCCCAGATAACAAACAGAACATTCCACAACAGCCAGAGCCCTGATCATCTTCCATGGGACCTCACCGATCACGGGGCTCTGCCAATACCGTGAATTACTGTAGCTGGAGAGTTTTCTCTCCAGGTCCTGCCAAGCCCCAGCAGTCCGACAGCCCACTTATAAAATAAACACACAGACGCTTATATTATTTAAACTGTTTGGCCTAATGGCTCAGGCTTCTTGTTAACTGTTCTTATATCTTAAATTAACCCATTTCTATAAATCTATACCTTGCCACGTGGCTCGTGGCTTACCGGCATCTTCACATGCTGCTTGTCATGGCGGCAGCTGGCAGTGTCTCTCTGCCTCAGCCTTCCACTTCCCAGAATTCTCCTCTCTCCTTGTCCCGCCTATACTTCCTGCCTGGCCACTGGCCAATCAGTGTTTTATTTATACAGAGTGATATCCATAGCAAGTTACTCTCAAACGACCAGCAGGTTAAAGATGATTGTCTGAGGACCCTTCCACAGAGAAACGTAATCAGACATTTTTTTTTTTTTTTTGGTTTTTCGAGACAGGGTTTCTCTGTGTAGCTTTGTGCCTTTCCTGGAGCTCACTTGGTAGCCCAGGCTGGCCTCGAACTCACAGAGATCCGCCTGCCTCTGCCTCCCGAGTGCTAGGATTAAAGGCGTGCGCCACCAATGCCCGGCTATAATCAGACATTTTTGTCCCCAGGTCTATATTACCTTGGCTGCTTTAGGGTGCATCAGAAGCCACCTTTGGTGTTGCTTATGTTTCATGTTTTTATTCAACCCAAGTCAAAATAGTTAGACAAAGGAGGACTTGGGCTTGGCTTCCAGGCATCTTCCAAACTGGAAATTCTTAACAGCAAATCCAGCCTTGACTTCCAGGAAGTTCATATTCAGAACAGCCTTGCTCTGTTGCATGACAGATGGTAGCCAGCTGCTGTACCTGATTGTGCATTAGTAGAAAAGGATTCTCTCTTTCTCTGCCCCACCCCAGCCACTGTGGAACAGCTTGGGAAATTGCCCAACGGTACCTGAGCTAGGAAGCCTGGGACAGAGCCATCCACACACTCACTGTGTAACTACACTGCTTGGTGATGTACAGCCTCTTTTCTTGCTGTGGTTATCTCTGTGGCTACCCAACAGGAGTTCTGTTTTCTGAATTGAATCTTGGAATTTTAGATTCTTTAGAATACTTCATGATAATAGTAGGCCCCCAATGGCTAACTACTTCCCAAGTGTCGGCACTATCACAAGCACAGGGGCCTTGGATGAAGGATTAGAACCTCATTTTACAGATAATGAAACCAACACTCAGAGGCATTTTATAAATGTCCCAAGGTCACAGGTCCAGCCTGTGGCATCTCAGGGGCAGTGTCTTCAGTGAGGAAGTAGACAGCAAGTGAATGGACACAGACTAAGGTAATAATTCTCTCAGTGGGCATTCTCTACTGTGACAAAGTGTTGCTTTTTTGAAAATACATTTGAATTAAACTTCTGGGCGTTGAAGCAGCAAGACCCAGCTTTTCAATGAAAGGACTCCAGCATGTTCCTCCTTTGGGACAGTGATTGGGAAAGCTGGGTTTTCTTTTAAATTCCATTGGGCTCAGTGCACCAGTGATCAGATGTAACTGGTCACTGGAAACATCTGTTGCTTGGACACATTTTATAGAATGATTTTTTTATAATTATTTGTAGGTTGGGGTTTGGTAACCTGAATTTTCTCCAGGTTTTCTTCTGTTTAAAACTATATCAAGTCATTCCATTATAGTCCATCTACTTTATTAATTATATTGTTCTACATAAAACAAAGCATGGCTTTTATTTTTAAAATAGTAGTACACTGAGACTCAAAATTTTAAACATACTTCATTCATTCAGCTCTTTAAGAGTTACACTACTCATCAAAATGTCTTTTTATGTTTTAAAGGTATATATATATATATATATATATATATATCTCCATGGAAATCTCAAATAAGGAGAAATAGCCAATGCACAAACTGTCCTCCATGGATCCCAGTTGAATTACATCGAGATAAGTAAATAACAGCTAATTAGAAATAAAATCTCTATCAATAGCCAAGTTACCAACGAGTAGTCTTTCTATCTTGAGATCTGATAGATAACTAATTACCTGGTGGAGTCCCAGTTGGACAGAAAGTCTGTTGAGGGGTCTCCTCCCCACAAAGTGTGCACAGGTATACTTAATTTTAATCAGTTTGGTCACTACAGCCCCAAACAAGATTCTATCAAAATTATAACTCCAATCACATTTTTGTGAATGCCTTCATAGACATGTACTATCACACAACTTGTAAGGTTTGCAGAACTGAAGATGTGATTTAAATTTCTATCCTCGTGTTACGTTTCCCCCAGGTGAACATAATTCTTAATTGTAAATCAAGAGGAAAATGTGGTTTCATCAGTAGAATTTCCCTATTCAGACAGATGTTTTCCTAAGTTAATCTAAAACAAAAACATGAAAGGTATTTACAGAAAACTAAAATGACTTTAAATATTTCTGCTTGAGTGGAAATGATGAGGGATGAGAACCATTCTTATCTTGTAGGTAAAGCTTCTCTCTAGGACAGATGTTTTCCCTTTAGAAGAGACTGTTGGAGCTCATCAGTCCTGAGGAAATGTCTGCCTAGGAGAGGTCTGCTTGTAGATTCTCTCTACCTCCATTTATTTACTTCCTTTCAAAGCCTCCCTCCCCTTCTGAGTATCCCTTAGCCAAATCTCTGTTCCTAAGAGTCTCTCTCTGGTTAGTAACCTCTTATTCTCCTTGGAATAGCCTCCCAGAGCCAGCATTTCACTTCCTGTGCCTGCTTTGGTCATCCCTACTTAGAATCCATTACTTCATTCAATGTGGTTGAGCTCAGCTTAGGAAAACAATCTAACTAAACAGATTTTCATAAAAAGTAATAAACCTCCACCTGGTAACTATGGTTACCAGGCTGCTTGACACAGCATGATTCCGAAAGGCTATTTAAGCCTCTTCATGCTGTTTGCTGAGCTCCTAGATGTAAATGATAAAAGCTACCCATAGGTTAGTATTAGGCATAATGTGAACAGGATTTGGAAATTTGGCTCAGTGGTCAAGTGTTTGCCTAGTACAAGGCCGTGGGTTCAATAATCAACACCCTCATTATTGCTATTCCAACTGCTTCTACTAATTGTAATAAAGACCAAGTTCTCAGATGGGCTAGGTACTCAGCAGATGTGAGCAGCAACCGCATGACAAGACCATAACACTGATAGTAGCCGAGTCATGAACTGTTCATTTGGCAGCAAGGTGATCCAACATGGGTGTTGGGGGCAGATGGAGACTCCCACTTTGTCCTTAACATGGCCTCACAGCTGGTTCTCCATATTTATTACCATCACTATTCTATTCAACTGTGTGTGTATGACCCAAAACGATCTTCCAGAGAAAATCGAGTGAGTAAAATCGTCACCATTCTTGTCTTTTCCTTGTCCTCTCTTTCTTAGCAGCCTTTGTATATCACCTAGTCTGTATTTAGGTGAGTCTGAATTCTGCTGCCTATTCGACTTCAGGCTTCTTCTGTATGCCTTTTTCCTAAGCACACATATGTTTTTGAACTTCAAGACAGTGTAGATAAGTGGTTTTCAACCTTAACGCCACAGTGAAATTTACGGAGGTCCTTTAAACCTCTCACGCCTGGAAGGTCTGATTTCATTAGACTGTAATGCCCTGGGCAAGTGAGTCCTCCCGGACGGGGACACACACACACACACACACACACACACACACACACACACACAGAGAGAGGCATGTGAGAATGAGGTTCTGAGAAGGCCTATACTTGAAGAGGTGGGGCAAACTAAGAAAAAACTATGAACAGTGGCTCTGGGATATGGCCACAGAATAATCCATGGCTGAAGGTGTGTAAGTTGTCCCAGCTCAGATGCTTCTAAAGGACTGTAGCATTTCTAGGGTGCCTGTGTCTCTGGTTGGCACATGAGACCTCTATTGTTTGAGAACAGAAGGGTTTTCTAAAAACAGATGTGTCACCCCAGCTGAGGCAGGCGCCCCTGCCCTTGTTTGAGCCTTCGGATGTAACAACAGGGTCTCCGAAAAGCTTTCTCTCTTCCCACCATTCATTCTTGCTAACTTTAAAAGTAACACATGCCGCAATAAAATGCTCCACCTCTGTTAGTATAGTAAAGGGAGAGAGATTGCATAGCCATTTTCACTGATACGGAAGGAAACTACATTTGATAAGGCTCAATTTCTGTTTATGATTTCAAAACTCTTAGAAAAGTTGGAACAGAAAGAAATTGTCACACTCTGATAAAAGTATCACTTCTTCAAAAAGCAGTATCCTCCTAAAAGGATGTTCACTTATCCAATGTTAATTGTGAGCATGTAGATCTCACTTTGAGATCAAAGAGGGAAAATAAATATCAGAGAGTCCCATCAGTTCAACTGCACGGAGGGGGTTCTGGCCAGTGCAGAAAGGCAAGAATTAAAAAAAAAAAAAAAAGCGCGTGAGTAAGATTACAGAAAATGATGTAGAGTACATAAAATATCCAACATAATCTAAAGAGAAACTAGTAGAGTTAGAGCCTGGCCCAGCAGGTAAGAGCCCTTGCTACTCTTGCAGAGGACCAGAGTGAATTCCAAGCACTCACACCGGGCAGCTCACAACCTCTTGTTGTTTGTGTTCACATGCACATGAGTGCAGGTGCCCATGGAGGCCAGCTTTAGGGGATCCAACACCCTCTTCTGTCCTCTGAAAATCTGCACTCGTGTGCATTTGAACACACACAGAAGACACACACACACATTTAGTAAAATAGATCTTTAAAATCTACTAGAATTAATAAGACTGTACATCAAGATAGTTGTGTGAATTAATATACAGTAATCGATGTATTATATATGTATTAGCAGCATACTACAAGCTGGAAGTGAAATAATTTTTGAAGTATCATTTACACTGGCATTTCAAAATATCAAGCTTCTAGAAATAAAAATATCAAAGCATCGAGTAAATTACAGAAACAGCCCCAATAAATGGGGAGATAATGCTATGTTGTTAGACTCCAAGTCTTAATATTGTAGAAGCCGCACAGATGAATAATCAATTTAGTGTTATTCCCAATCAGTCTCAAAAAGCATTTATGGCATTATTTGACAAACTGACTCTAAAATGTAAGTGGAAATACAAAGAGTAAATTATAGCCAAGACACTTTTGAGGAAGAAAAACAAGGGAGGAGAAATCGCCCCACTGGGGTACAAAGCCATTGCTATCAGGCTATCCAGACTCTAAGCAGACCAGCGTGTGTGTGTGTGTGTGTGTGTGTGTGTGTGTGTGTGTGTGTGTGCGCATATGTGTGCATGTATGTGTGTGCACATGTGCACACGTGTGCAGTCATTTAATTTGTGATGAAGGTATCTCCACAGAACAGTAGGGAAGGTCAGTCTGTGGTAAGACTGTGAGAGTCAGCAGACCTGGCATAATAAACTACATAGCTAACTGCACACCACACCAGAGACAGTTCTGTGTGGATTAGCCCCTAATTTTCCTTGTGAAATACAAAGGTGCAAAGGAAAACCATGACCTCAGGGGAGGGAAAGTTTTATTGCAGATGAAGCAAGAAACAAGTAGAGGAAAGAACAGATGCACTTGGTAAACTAAGAACAAAAGTTTTGTTTTATTTCTGTAGATGTGTGCATATGTACATCCTAATGCAGTGCCCACAGAGGCCAGAAGAGGACATAGAATCCCCTGGAGTCGAAGTTACAGATGGTTGTGAGCTGCCTGATGTGGGTGCTGGGAATCGAACCCAGGTTCGCAGTAAGAGCAGCAAATACTTGTAACTGCTGAGCCGTCTCTACAGCACCTGGAAGATAACTCTTAAGAGAATGAAGACATCTGTACCAGCGCAGTTCTAAGGAGAACTTATACTAGAGTCATGAACCCCTCTCCAAAAATCAAATTTAAAAACATGGCAGCCCAGTACATTTTAGAGTGAGATAAAAATATGAACAGGCAGAATTCCAAGTGGTCTATTAACTCATGAAAGTTCTTAATTTTTTTTTTATTGAGGAGAACAAAATTAAAATTACGTTGGGAAATGACTAGGCACCCATCGTGTGAGGAAAAACGCTTGAATTGCAGCCATTCCAAGTGTCTGGCGAGCTGTGGGGAACTGGAAGCTGTTCCGCCGATGGTGGGTAGTGGTGGATTTGGAGAATTTTGGTAGCAGTGGCTACTAATAAAGAGGAAGATGCACGTGCACTGTGCTCTTCCATTATACTCAGGTGCACACACACAACCGAATCACCCTCTGTGGGCACCACAACCCAGCGCCGAGGAAGCCTGCAGACACTACCTACAGCAATGTGGAAAGAACTCAAATGTCCATAGCTGTTCAGCGCATTAAATGTTTGTTATATTCTTAACTGGATAATTCATAACAATGAATGTAGATAAGCCGTGGGTCCACATGAGAACAGGAATGAGTCTTAAGATTGTTGATCAAAACTAAAGGATTCTATAACTATGATTCCATTTACACAAAATTTGAAAGCAAGTAAAGCAATTTCACTTAGGAGCTGACTTAGTCTGCTTCCTTTTGCTATAACAAAATATCCGAGGCTTAGTCATTTGCAAATCGTATATATTGACTCGTAGTTATGGGGAATGGGGAATCCAAGAGCTCGGTGCCAGCACCTGCATGGGCTCTGGTAAGGGCCATCCTGCAGCATTACATCATTACAGCACAGTGAGAAGCAGTAGCCATGGTAGCCCAGTTCTGCCTCCTCCCATGACCTCATCTAATCCTAATTACCTCCCAAACACCCACCTTGGAAATATATGAAGTAGGAGCTGCTGAGGTGTCTCAGTGGTTGAAAGACACTTGCTGCCCAGCCTGACTCACCCACACAGTGGAAGGCGAGAACTCTCTCCATAAGTTGCCTTTTTACCTCCACTCAGTTAGACAATACATGCACCCATATGCACGTATGTGTGCACACTCACAAAAGTCAACAAATAAGTAAGAAAGGAGTTAAAATACATGAACTGGGGAATTAAGTTGGTAAAATATGCTTTGTTTTGTTTTGAGACAGGGTCTCATGAGGCTCAGGCTGACTTTGAATTTGCTATGTACCTCAAGTTAGCCTTGAACTCCTCGTCCTCCTGGCACCACCCCTCAAACTCTTGGGTCAGTGCTGGAAGTGCAGACAGATGTCACCACACCTGGTCAAAACACGCATTTTGAGGAGACACATCCAAAGCGTAGCAGAATAGGAGTTAAAAATAGAAGTGAATAAACCCTGAAAATGCAAAATATGTGGGGGGAACCCGGAGACAGGAGAATGTAATCGGGTAGGGACCGCAGAGAGTCAAGACAGTCTATTTGGGGACATGGACAGTTGTCACACAGAACTGTGCCCTGTCCCCAAATTCATGGCTTGGAGCCTGACCTTTTGTGTTACTGTGTTGGAAATGGTAGCCTTCAAGGAGATGGCTAAGTAAGGTTGCCAGGGTTAGGGTTAGGGTAGCAAGAAGAACTTAAATGCTCTGCAAGGAAGAAAAACTCAGTTTCTCTCCATGCCCTGTGAGAATGCAAGAGAAGACAGCCACCTACAATGTAAGAAGGAAACCTTTTCCAGTCCCTCACCCTGCCAGGGCCTTGTTCGACTTCCCAGACCGTGAGGGAATTAATTTCTGGTGTTCATGCCATCCAGTTGATGGCATTGTCTGCTAGCCAGACTGACTAGCGAAGTCTTCACTTGACAGTGACTACGCTACTGTCCACTCACTTGTTTATTGTGTGTATGTTTATTGATGAGATACTTTAAAAACAAAACAACTTGTAAGCCTGAAGTCTGAGTATAAGACTGTCATCCCAGCGCTTGGGAGGCTGAGGCAGGAGGATCATGACAACTCCAAGGCAAGTTTGGTCTGCATAAGGAGTTCCAGACTAGCTTGGGCTAGAGTGGGATCCTGTCTCAAAACAAAGCAAAACAAAATAATAGCAATAATAATAATAATTCAAAAACAAATGAGCTGCATAAAATGGCAAGCACTGAAAACATAAACCAGAATGTAATGCCTAGGTAAACTATAAAACTCATATTTTATATGGTTGAGGTGATACTGCATTTAGATCTTTACGTCTTTCAGAATTCCTAATGCAAGCATTTTTCTTCTCAGTGTGAGTCATTTGGGAGTCACCTGGGGACTGTGGTTAAATATGGAAGACAGGATGCATATGTTTTACCCTCTCTCTCAAAATGCCAGTACAGTGACAGCATGGGTATAAGAACTGTATAAACACAAGAACAAAGGGAGACGGAGATGTCAAAACAAGCCTGGGAGACCAAAAGTGGGTGGAGGAACTGCAAGCCCCTGAGCAGAAGGGCTCTCCTTCCGCCCCTGAGCAGACTGAGAAAGATGAGGTCCAGGCATTTGACCCCCTGCAAGCTCTAGAGTCCTCGGAAGAGTTGACAAGACACAAACACAAAACCCTGGAAGGGGAAAGGAGAGAGTGTCGGGGAGAGGTCATGTAACAGGCATCTCTAAAGGGAGAAATTCAAAGAGTTCTCGGGGCCGGCAAGACGGCTCAGTGGGGAGGGTGCTTGATGCCACCCCATGACCTGAGTTTCATCCCGGACCCCACTTGGTTGAAAGAGAAAACATACTTCTGCAAGCTGGGGGTGGGGGAGAGTAGGTATGGGTGGAATAAATGTTTGCTTTGCTTGTTTTTCGAGATAGGGTTTCTCTGTGTAACAGCTCTGGCTGTCCTGGATCTCGCTCTGTAGACCGGCTGGCCTTGAACTCACAGTGATTCACCTGGCTCTGCCTCCCGAGTGCTGGGATTAAAGGTGTGCGCCACTCCAGTGGTTGGTTTGTTTGCTTTATTTGTTTAGAATAAATGTAAAAATTGCTGTCTTAATAATAGTCCTGAGTTGATAAGTGACCCTTTTTCCCTTTGATTGAAGAATCAGATGTGGCAGCACACACCACAATCCCAGTGCTGGGGAGACAGAGACAAGTGTCTCCCTCGAGCTCACTGGCCAATCAGCTTTGTGACTGTGTTGTAACTGCACAGCTGGGCATGCACACCCACACACAAAAATGATACAGAAAGGTTTAAATTAAAGAATGGGGGAAAGCCAGGCATGGTAACACATGCCTGAAACCCCAGCACTCAGGAAGCAGAGGCAGGGAGAGCAGGAGTCCAAGGCCAGCCTGAGCAACATAGCAAGTTCTAGGCCAGCCTGGGCTATATAAGACCGTCTCAAATAGTACAAGAGAATGGGCAGAGATGTAAGGAAGGACAGATGGAAAAGCTAGCACCAAAGAGCAGAGGGCCAGACAAGCACGACACTGAATGCTAACCACAAGGGTAAGTTAGAGCTGTGCCATGAGCCATGCAAGGACATATTTGCAAACTGAAGAATGTGAGTGAACGTGCAAAGCTATTGGAGGATCTGAAGAGTTGCATTTCTCTCTGCTGTAACAGAGTGTGAAAAGTCTGTAACGATGGAGAGGGGATAGGAATAGGAAAATTCATTGCACACCGTATCGCTCGGAGATTAAGCCACAAAACCATATAAGTTAACCTCTTATTAGCCCCACCCCAAAACAAAACAACAACCACAAAATCAATCCAGTTAGTTCTACAGATAACAATAACAAATAGTGAACTCTCTTATCATTCTGTAGTAAATGAGAAAACGGCAGGAAGCTGAGGGAAAAGAGGAAGTCTTTACTCGTCTGTTTTAAAGCTGCCCTTAAAGAACTCTTGTACAAAAGATGGGTTACAAACTAAAGCTGCAGAATCTTTAGGGACAAAAACATTAAAATCAAGTTTAATCAGCACCCATGGGGAGAAAAAAACAGTTCTCAGGAGGCGATTTACAGCTCAGAAGTGTAGGATCTTAATATCAGCAAAAACTGAAAGGTCTGGCACAGAACGAGAGAAATAATAAAATAAACCAAAGGCAAACAGAAAGAAAAAATTAATAACTGGAGAAGAGATAAATAGCAAATGGGGCTAATAGATTCAAATGGTGCTATAAAATATATGCCCAAGACCTTTGTACTAAAAAATGAAGAAACGTTATTGAGAAATTTTAAAGTACTTACATAAATTTAAATATATCTTGTGATAATGGATGGGAAGATTACTATTATTAAATTGTTAGTGCTGCCCAAATTTATCTATAGATTTCAGTGAAATCTCACTAAAAATCTCAGCAGCAATTGGGTTTGTGGAAATTGGATGGAAAGATTTTACCAGCATGGAAGAGGTGGAATTGAACTATTCTCTATGATAAGTCCTAATCATAATAAGAATTCTTATGTGTCATGATTAATTCTTTGATGAATACCCTTGTGCACATATCTTTGTACAGCTAATGCAACAAAATTGAGAGATGAGTTTTTAGAAGTGGAAGTTTCTGGACCAAGGGACATACAATTTATTTAATGTTTTTTAACTGGGTCTCACGTATTGCAGGATGGCCTTGAACCCTCTATGTAGCCAAGGATGGCCTGGACTTTCTGACTGGCCTGTCTCAAGTCCTGAGTGCCAGGGATTACATACATGTTCTACCCCGCCCCTTTTATGCATTGCTGGGGATTGACCTCAGGGTTGTGCATGCTAGGCAAGAACTCTGCCAACTGAGCTACTCGGCCACTAAATTTTAATTTTTACAATATAGCCAAATTACATTCCAAAGTTGTGTCAGTTTTCATTCCCAGTGATTATTGAGAACATTCTTTTTAGACTCCATATAAACCGAGCTGTTAACACAACTTCTTTTATAAAGACACTTTGAAAAGATACACAACTCTCTCTGTTCTAGTCCAGGACAGTACCCTTGGCCTTGTGGAGACAGTAGAGTAGCTCTGATCTTCTGGATGTGAGCTGGAAACCATTAGCTGTTTGCTGCTGGGACTCAGAGAAGAGAATGCATATCCTTGGGATAGACCTAGTCCCCACAGATCTTGCTGTGTATTTGTTTAGGAAGAAAATAAATTGTAGCCAGTCGAGACTCAGAAGCCAGCAGAATAGCCTTGTCCTTGATACAATCTGTCTGGTAGACACAAGCCTTTCTCTTTTCTTGGCTTCCCATTGTGCCTCTTTGAAACATTAGCTATGTGCTATTATCTGCTGGCTAATGGGAGCTTCCTCCCTGCCTGCCTGCCTGCTGTCTGTCTGTCTACTTGGGGCAAGACAGACATACAGAGCCCATATTTAATCCCTTCTTATGTTCACAAGAAACTAAAGAGGAAGAATTGCTAGAAAAGGTATCAGGAAGAGATGAAAGTCACAGCAAGGAGAAAGCATTAGTGGAACACTCGCTCTCCTCACACCCCAGGGCTCACACAGAGTCACCGAAGGTGACCTTTGATAGCCTGGTCCTTCACTCGCTATACCCATGTTCTGGAAAACAGTTGGCTGCAGGGAAGACTCACCTTGGAAGAAATATTTTCTCATCTGCAAGAAAGCACAATTTGCTAGGCACACCTGGGGTTCTTGGTGCAAGTTACAAATGAATATTGTTACAAATGGATTTTTGTTACCAATGGATAGTGTTACAAATGGATTTTTGTTACAAATGGATATTGTTATTTTTTTTATCAGTATTTTTCTATTTATCAAGACTGTCAAGTATTTTTATCAATAGAATAGGTTTGTTCATGTTTTAATGGCTCCAGCTGCTCCTGCTCTGGATTCAGTTTTCAAGTCATTTGTACCTTATTTTATCTGTAAAAGAATTTATTTGTGTACATCCCCCCCCCCCCCGTGTGTGTGTGTGTGTGTGTGTGTGTGTATGTGTGTGTGTGTAGGTCAGAGGTCAGTTCTCAGGCGTTGATCCTGTCCTTTCATTATGTAGATTGCAAGGATCCAGCTCAGGCTTGGTGATGAGTGCCATTCCCCTGCTGATCCATCTCACTGATCCATGTGAATTATCCTCTAATTGAGGCTGTCTGGTAACGTTATTCATAAACTGTCCCTTTGGGTCACTCCAACACTCTGCCTCACTGTCACCTGGGAACTCCAAATTCTCATTCATTTTTGCAGATGAGTTCGGCTCATTCCATCCCCTGGAATGTTTCTCTTTGGTCACTGGGAGTCTTTCACTGTTCTCTCACTCATTAGCAGACTTAAAAGAAAGCAGTGTGATTGAATTATACACGCACTGTTTTCCAATATAGAGTATCTGCTGAACTATAATATCATGTACTATTTGTGTCCTTAAGAACTACTTATGTGCTCCAAGGACTGATTTAGCTCCCACCGGTTAGCAAGGAGTTGATGATAGATTATCTTGAATAATGGGTTTCTCCTTTTCTGACAGTGGTCTACATTTGTTCAACTTTCATCTGTCATTGTTACTGTTGCCTCTCATAATATCCCAGTTTACAAAAATGAATCATCATTTCAAAAATGGCTTGCTGAAGTATAATAATGACAGAAATAGACACCTAAATCCTGCAACCAGAACGAGTCTCAAACATAAGTGACAAATAGACTCCACCATGAAGGCGTAGCATGGATCTCCCCATCATGAGACAGGTGGATGTAGATGTAACCAACCATCTTATAAATAAGAAACACAGAACCAATGCAAAGAAGAAAGCCAAGAGGTCAGAGCTAAGAGCCAAAACCTTACCCTTCCTCCTGCAGTGGTCCTACCTCTCCGAAGGAGCTGGTACTTCCTGTGTTAAAGTCTTTATATAGTCTCTGTTCTGCCTTCTCATTGGTTGTAAACCCAACCACAGGACTGCCTCATCACGGCCTGTCTGTATAGACCTCCAGGTGTTCTATGGTTGGTAATGAGATTAAAGGCATGTGTATCCAATACTGGCTGTATCCCTGAACACACAGAGACTTATCTAGCTCTGTCTACCAAGTGCTGTGATCACAAGTGTACACCACCACTGCCCTGCTTTCCTATGGCTAGCTAATAGCTCTGACCCCCAGGCAACTTTATTTATAAACATACAATTAACATTTTGGTACAAAAGAAAAATATCACCATAGGTGGAGGAGACGTGGATAATCCCACAGAAGCAGATAAATGCTTAGGAAAACAAAAACCATGACAGAGATCAGGCTCACTGAATTCCATCAGCCTGATGACTGTCTCATCCTGTGTCCCGTTTCAAAAGCTTAGGCATTTGTGTCAAATAATTGTGTAAAACAACAAACACATATAGAGGATGTGGGAAATGGGGGATGTGCTTGCCGTGTGACCGGAAGACCTGAATTTGGGTCCCCAGAACTCATGTCTGGCCCCACAGCATTCCTACTGGAAGACCAGAGTGCAGGCAGGCAGGAGAGTCTGGATGCTCACAACCTCGTGAACACAGTAGCAAACAAGACAGCTTTGTCAAAACAAAGTGGAAGGTGAGGATTGCACACGAGGTTGTCCTCTGACTTCCATGTGCATACCTTCATGGCACACTTGCACACATACATGCACACACCACACAGAGGGGGGGGGGCACAAATCTTAATTGGTCTTAATAAAAACCTGGAGCCAGATATCGGAGTAAATGCTGAAAGATCAGAGAGACAAAGGCATAAGCCACCAACACCTCTCACCTCACCAACTCCTTAGCCCAAAGTGACTGACTCCTGTCTCCTCCCACCTTATATTTCTTGCCCTGCCCAGCCGTATCACTTCTTGTCTCAATCTCCCTAGTGCTGGGATTAAAGGCGTGTGTGCCCTCCAAGTACTGGGAGCAAAGGCATGAGATCCCAGTTGTTGGGATTAAAGGTGTGTGCCACCACTGCCTGGCCTCTATGGCTAACTAATGGCTGGCTTTGCCCTCTGATCTTCAGGCAAGCTTTATTTGTTAGAGCATACACAAAATATCACCAGCGAGAAGGGGGAGGAGGGAGTGGCTGTGTGGTTCTGACTTTCCTCTTATCTAATATTTCCTTTATCACCCGAGAAAACATAAGGAAACCAGCACTGGACAAACATTAAAAATCACATCCAGATGCTGCAGCTGAACATCATGAAGCAGGGCCCCTGCCAGATCCCAAGGGGAGAACACGCCTCTGCTCCTGCTGTGCCTGACGAGGCACTGAATTGCCAGCACTCAGTGGTGCAGAGCTGGGTCCTCATCTGTCAGTGAAACTCTGAAAGTAGTCTTTACAGAGAACTTTCTCGATAATTTCCAGGTCTGTTTGATCTGAAAAGTTGGAAATATCCACTGAAACTTCCCAACATCCAATAGTTCAGAGTGGAAATGTTCTGATTTAGAAAACTCAAGGAGGTAGGGGAAAATTGGAGGATGACATTGACCATGTGGCCAGCTGGACTTCTTTAGGGAGTTTCCAACACTGTTTCTCTCACCATGTGAAAAAATTAGTCTTTTAAATCTGGTTTTCATTTCAAAGTTAATGTTTGTTATAATTATTCAGTCACACAAATCATAGACATTTCTATACACACTCGTATCATATTCTTTTTATATTTCCATTAACATTCTCAAAGTTTTTATTATTGCATGTTAACTATACAAAACAGTGAGTTTCATTATGACATTCTCATACATGTATACAAGATTCACAAACACACACACATACACACACACACACATACACACACACACACACACACACACACACACATACACACACTCTTTCTTTATTTGCTTATCTGTTGATGAAGACCTAGGCTGATTCTGACATTGCTTATTGAAAACAGGACTTCAATAAACATGAATGTGTAGGTACCTCTCTGATTTTGCCTGTTTGGGACACAGACCCAGATGTTGAAGAGCTACATTATATGGTAATCTTACTTTCAGTTCTTTGAGGATCCACCATATTGATTTCCAAAGTGTCCGCACTAATTTGCATCACCACCAACAGTGTGTAGAGATCCTTTTTCCCAAATCCTTGCTACCGCTTGTGTTCTGTGTCCTGGCTAGGATGGAGATGGGTCTCAGTGAGTCTGATTTGTGTTTCCCTGATAGTTAAGGAAAGTGAATATTTTTTCATATATATATATGTATATATATACATATATATATACACACACACATGTATTTGTATTGTCTTTTGCATTTCCTCTTTTTGAGAACTATCTGTCCAATTGATTTGCCTTTTTATTGATTGAATGATTTGATTTGGTTTTGTGATGTTTAGTTTTTTGGGTTCTTTATAGATCCTAGAAATGAGTACCCTCTCAGATTTATGGTTGGTAAAGATTCCCCCCATCCTTCAGGTCATCACTCGATCTGCTGGGTGTTTTCTTCTGCATCCAGAGGGCTTTTGATTTCATTTGGCTCCATTTGTCACTACTTGCCACCTTTTTCTGAGTTGGTGGAGCTCTTTTTAGACTGTCCTTGCCTGCATCTGTATCTTGAAGCATTCTGCCCTGTTTTTCTATAGTAATTTCAAATGTTCTAGCCTTACCTTTGTGGCCTTTTGATACATTCTGAGCTGATCTTACACAGGATGTGATGTAGGGAGCTAGTTTACATCTTGTACACGTCTGTATGCAATTTTGAAGTACTGCTTGTTAAAAATACCGTCTTTCTCCAGTGTACAACTCCGATATCTTTGTCAAAAATCAGAGGGTGTTGTCTGTGTGGGTTTGTTCCTGGGTCTTCTAACTGAGTCCATTGCTCTGTCTGTTTTTCTGCCAGTCTTATGTCGTATTTTTGTTACTACGGCTCCATAGCTTGAAGTCAGTCATCAAGATACCTCCCAGGTTGCCTTTGTCTTTGTTGGCAGAGCCCCCTCCCTTGGCCCAGCCTGTCAGATTGTTTTACCTATGTGGGACCTTTCGTGCTTCCATAACAAATCCCGAGAGTTGCTTTTTCTAGCTCTGAAGGAACATCAGTGGAATTTTGATGGGAAATATTGAATATGTGGGTATCTTCCAACAACGTGGCCATTTTCACAGTACAAATTCTGCTAAATCATGAGCATGGAAGGTCTTTCCACCTTCTAGTATCTTCTTCAATTTCTTTCTTCCATGTTTTCTAATTTTCATTATAGAAGTCTTTCACATGTTTGGTTAGGTTTATTTACATATATATTGAGGGGAGTCTTGTAAATGGATTTTTGCTCCAGTTTCTTGCTTGGTGACTTTACCAGTTCTGTGTAGAAAGGCTAGTGATATCTGTATGTTGGCTTATAACTCCTTTTCTGAAAGTGTTCGTCAGAGCTAAGAACTATCTAGTGGAGTCTTCCAGGCTTTTAAACACAGGATCATATCATCTGCAAATAACATGACTTTTTAGTTCCCTGATTGTATCTTTATTTTTTCTTGCCATATTACTCTGGCAAAACTTTCAAGAAATATATTAAGGAGCCAGCGAGACGGCTCAGCAGGTGAGAGTACCTGCTGTGCAAGCCTGACAGTCTGAGTTCAATCCCCAGAACCCACAAAACAGGAGGAGAAAGTCAATTCTTAAAAATTGTCCTTTGGCCTCCACACACATGTACTGTTGATACACACGTCTCAATCACACACACACACACACACACACACAATAATGATAAATAAAATTTAAATAAAAAATACATTGACTAGGATTGTGGATAGTGGCCACTTGGTCTCATTCCTGACTTTAGAACAAATGCTTTCTGCTCCCCCCATTCAGTATAAAGTCTGCTGTGGGGCTGTCAGGTACCTTTACCGTGGTGAAGTAAGAGCCTCCCATTCCTGGGTTCTTCACGGAGTTTTGTCATAAAGTGATGTTTAATTTTGTCAAAGTTCTTTTCTTCCTGCATCCACAAGGTGGTTGTGTTACACTTATTGATTTGCAGGTGTTGAACAATTGTTTACACACCAGTTGATGGCAGTGTGTGATCTTGCTAATGTGCTATTGAATTCTGCAAGGTTTTTGCTGAGGATTTCT
Organism: Peromyscus attwateri; assembly: GCA_902168425.1. Taxonomy (NCBI): domain Eukaryota; kingdom Metazoa; phylum Chordata; class Mammalia; order Rodentia; family Cricetidae; genus Peromyscus; species Peromyscus attwateri. The sequence goes on along the minus strand of CABHPP010127459.1, from coordinate 1,905 downwards.
GCTGTCTGTTCATGAAGGATACCAGACTATAGTTCTCTCTCTCTCTCTCTCTCTCTCTCTCTCTCTCTCTCTCTCTCTCTCTCGTTGTGTCTTTGTCTAGTGTTAGTGCCAGGGGAATGAGCTTGGAAGCGTTCTGTCTCTTTCTTTAAACAGCTGGGAAAATTCAGCTTTAAACATGTGGTGAATCCATCTGGTCCTGGCTGCTTTGGTGGGAGAATACTTCAATTTCATAGCTTGCTATCGATCTGTTTAGGTTTTACAACTTCCCAGTTCTAAGTTTTTAGATTGTGTGTTTCTAGAAATGTGTCAATTTCTTCAAGAGTTCTCAATTTATTAGAATATAAGCTTTCAAGGTATTCCCTAATGGGGCTGAGATGGCTCAGAAGGTAAGAGTGCTTGTCATTAAGTCTGATGAGACTCACATGGCACAAGGAGAGAACCGATTTCTGCAAGTTGTCCTCTGAACTCCACATGTCTGTCTACACACACACACACACACACACACACACACACACATAAATATCTTAAAAATTCCTAGTGATCCCCTGTGTCTCAGTGGTACATGCTGTAATACCCTTTCTGTCTCTAGGTTTATTAGCTTATGTCCTTTCTTTCTATTGATTACTTTGGTAAGCATTTGCCAACATTATCATTTCAAATAACAAAATATGCTTCATTAGTTTCTTTATGACTTTTTTAGTTTGCATTTCACTAATTTCAGCTCTGATCTTTAATTTTTCTTCTACTGCTCTTGAGGTTGGCTTGTTCCTTTTTTTCTAAGACCTTGAGATGTACCATTAAGTTACTTGATATCTCTCTCATTTTAACATAGGCATTTATAGCTGTAAACATATATTTTAGAACTGCTTTTACCACATCCAACAGGTTCTGGAGCATTATATTGTAATTTTAACTTGGTTCTAGGAATTTTATTACCCCTTCGTTGGATCTCTCTGGTTGCCCACTAATTGTTCCAAAGTGTATTGTTCAGTTTCACATATTTCTATGTTTTCTGTAATTCCTCTTGCTGTTGACTGTCACTTTTATTTTATGATGATATGGTAACATACAGGAAATTATCCAGGCTTTTTTATTATTTTAAACTTGCATCAGTGTTCAGACCATTTGTGTTTGTAACTATTATATCCTTTAGATTGATTGTTCACTGTATCAGCATGAAATGACTTTCTTGGTGTCCTCTAATTTGGGCTTGAAGTCTGTTTTCTGGGATATGAGTACAGCTACTTCTGTTTTTTTCAATTCCCCCATGCCCTGTGTTCACCTTTGCTGTGATATGAGTTTCTGGTAGCCAGCAAACAGTTGAGTCTTTTTTTAAAAACATCCAGTCCACTGACATGCATGGTTTCATAAAAAGATCTATTTTTATTTTATGTGTATGCATGTTTTGCCTGCATATATGTCTGTCCACCACATGTGTGCAACACCCATGGAGGCCAGAAGAGAGCACTCAACTCCCTGGAACCCATGTGGGTGCTGGGAACTGAAATCTGGTCCTTTGGAGGAGCAGACAGTTCTCTTGACCATGCAGTCATCTCTCCAGCCCATGGTCTGTGTATTTTAGTTGGAGAATTGAGAACATGACTTTCAGAGGAACTGTGGAAAGGAATGCATAATTGCTGTCACTTTGTTATTGTTGATTCCTCCCTAATCCACATTTGCTTATCTGCTGTTCTACTAGGGTCTCCTCTTTCCCGTAGCTGCACTTGGGAAGCAGAGGCAGGCAGATCTCTATGAATTTTCAGTCAGCCTGGTCTCTATGGTGAGTTCCAGGACAGCCAGAGCTATAGAGTGAGACCCTGTCTGAAAAAAAAAAGAGGAGGAGGAGGAGGAACCAACCAACCCACCAGCAAACAAAAACAATGAAAATCCAGGAAAAAAAAAAAA
>CABHPP010127456.1:8031-23714 GCA_902168425.1 Peromyscus attwateri | reverse complement strand
CCCAGCCCCTCACTGGGGGATTCTAGGCAGGGGCTCTACCACTGAGCTCTAATTCCAGCCCCTTTTTTTCCTTTTGAGACCTGGGCTCACTAAATTGCTCAGCATGGTCTTGAGCTCACTGGGTGGCCCAGGCAGGTTTTGAACCTCTGATCCTCCTAATTCAACCTCTGGGATAGCTGGGATTGCAGTTCTGTGCCATCAGGCCCAGCTTGTGCCTCATTTTCTGAACTTACACAAATGATAAGCCATTTTGAAATGTTCTCATTCATATATTTATTTATTTAATCCATACTTTCTCCCTCTCTCCCTCCCTCCCTTCCTCCCTTCCTTTCTCCCCCTTCCCCCTTCTCCAGTGGCTGACATGGCCAAACTGGCCCAGGAGACCTTGGACTGCGAGGCTGAGCTCCTCTGTGGTGGCCTGGGTGGTCCGAACAGAGATCGGGTCCTGCAGCACCTCATCACTGGACATCCCTTGCTCATCCCGCATCCCAGGGCCAGGGAAGGAAGCAGGGTAGGAATGGTGAAGGGTGGGACCCAGGGCCACACCACAGTTTGGACCTTAACACCAGCTCCAGCTATGATGAGGATTTCAACCACGAGCCGTGTCAAAAGAAAGGCCATAAGGCCCACTGGGCAGTGAGTGCAGGTGCGTCCACCCTCCTTTACCCCATGTGCCGCTCCTAGAGCTCCCACCCACTGTTAACCCTGTTCACGTTGTATCACCACTGAAGGCGCTGGCCATGCACTAAGGGTAGAACAAGAGCTTGGCCTCCCGCTTTCGATGTGGTATTTAGCAAAAAACTCAGCAGGCATCAGGTCCCTCAAGTATCTGCCAATTAGAGTTCCCACAAACAGGCTCAGAGCACAGACTGGGGGCAGGGGATCGAGGCGCAGCCCAGCCTCTTTAGACTCCATAGTTCCGCCTAAGTTTCTTCACCGCTCTGGGCCTATTGTCCATCTGGAAATTGAGGGTGTCGGAGGGGCATTAGCTTTTCTTACAGAAGAATTTGAGAGGTTTCTGTGGCTCACGGTCGGGGATAGTTCATGGAAGGGGAGGCGTGGCGGCTGATGGTTCTACTAGTGACGCAGGAGCTGGAGGTCCAGCTTGTCTTGGTTGATCAGGAAGCAGAGAGCTCCACCCAGAACCAGAGATTGGACTATAACCCTGCACTTGCACTTCAGCCCCACCCCAGTGATCCACTTCCTCCAGCAAGGTCCCCCCACCTCCTAAACGTGGGAGCAGCTCCCAACATAGCACCACCCACTGGAGGCCACAAGTCCCAACACTTAACCCCAAGGGGATAGTGCACATACAGACAGTAATAGAGACAGCCCTGCCTCCTCCTCAGGCTGCCCGGTGGGCATGTGACTCCTATGGAACACGGTTGACACACTGCATGTGTCTGTCGCCAGCACTGTGGCCTCCAGATGTGTATCTGGCCCTGTGTGGGAGTCTTTCTGGGGCAGCTGGAGATGTTGGGGTCTTCCTCGTTTCAGTGCTGCCCCCACCTTCAATGTGCTTCAGATACCTGAGACTTGGAAACCAGAGGCCCAGCTTGTACCCACAGAGTTCTAACTTTGTGGCAGCAAGGCAACACCTGCCTTGGAGGGTCACAGAGGATTCAGGAGCCCTGGCACCTAGCTGTAACCCAAGCAACTCACATCCTCTTCCTGTCCCCCAGGGGTCCTGATAGGTGTGCAGAGTGTGCCAATCCCTGGCTACATGGAAGATTCTGAGTTGCCAGGCCTCTTCCACCCAGTGCCTGGGGTACCCAACCAACCACCATCTTTCCCAGAGGAAAGCTCCCCAGGTGCCATCTTCCTTCTCTCCAAGCAGGGCAAGAGTTGGCATTACCAGCTGTGGGACTACAATCAAGTCCGGGATAGCAACCTGCAGCTGACAGACTTCTCTCCTGCAAGGGCCACCGATGGGCGGGTGTACGTGGTACCTGCTGGTGGGGTACAGGCTGGCCTCTGTGGCCAGGTCCTGCTGCTTAGACCACAAGAGTGGAGCCATTAGCTGGGGCTGGGGCACCTGCCTTGAACTTACCTCCATCCGCATTGGAGTGTCTCAGCTCATCCCTTGTGTGGTGTCTACGGTCCAACCTGTATCTTGAGGACCTCCTGCTAGGTTTCTTTCACAGGATCACCCCAGCTGTGTAGTCACAAGCTTGACCATTGTCCAAAGTCTAAATTCATTACTTGCAGGATTAAGCACTCCTTTGGTTAAGGGAAACTTGGTTTTGTGGAGTTTTTGTTTGTTGGTTTGCTTGCTTGCTTTTTAATATTTATTTATTTATTATGTATACAGTGTTCTGCCTGCATGTATCCCTGCAGGCCAGAAGAGGGCACTAGATCTCATTACAGATGGTTGTTAGCCACCATGTGGTTGCTGGGAATTGAACTCAGGACCTCTGGAAGAGCAGCCAGTGCTCTTAACCTCTGAACCATCTCTCCAGCCCTGCTTGCTTGTTTTTTAAAGCATGATCTCTGCCTGGAGGTGATGGCACATACTTCAAAACCCAGCACTCAGAAGGGAGAGGACTGGTTCTCAACCTGTGGATCATGACTCCTTTAGGGGGTCAAATGACCCTTTCACAGGGGTTGCCTAAGACCATGGAAAACATATTTACATTATGATTCATAACAGCAAAATTACAGTTATGAAGTAACAAAAATAATTCTATGGTTAGTGGTCAGCACACCATGAGGAACTGTATTAAAGGGTCACAACATTAGGAATCTTGAGAACCACTGAGGTAGGGGCAGAGGGAGTCTCTGTGAGTTCAGGATCATCCTGGTTTACATAGCAGACTCCATGCCAGCCAGGACTACATAGTGAGACCCTTTCTCAAAAACAAAACAAAACCAAATCAGGGGTCTTATTTGTAGCCCTAGATGACCTAGAATGACCTATGTAGTAGACCGCGTTGGCCCTAACCCCACAGAGATCTGCCTGGCTTTGCTTCCTGCATGCTAGGATTAAAGGTGTGTTCCCCCACGCTCAGCCTAGAGAAAGACTCTTGATAGTAACTAAGACCCTAGCTATGGTCTTCCCACCCGATTGTGACACCCATTGATCTCTCTTTGGGGACATCTTTTTAAGACACTGTCAGTTCACGGGACATCTACAATAGCCTGTACCCCCTGCTATCCCCACCATCTCCAAGTTTGCTCACAGGACAGAAATTAACCCAACTCCCTTCTCCTTGGCCTACTCAGACTATTGCTCACCTGTCTGACAGCCATGATGGACTTTCAGATACTAAGACTGCAGGTGCCAACACCAGCCCTGGGCTGAATATGATGATCACTCTCCTTGAGCTGGCAAGATGGCTAATGGGTAAAGGTGCTTGCCAAGCCTGGTGACCCAGGACCCATGTAATAGAACTGGTTCCCACAAGTTGTCCCCTCACCTCCACTTGGTTGCTGTGGTACTTGTGCATTCAACACAAATTCAAATATAAATAAAACATTTAAAAAGCCTACTTCCCCTAACTTCTGCATCCTGGCTCCAATATCATTTCTTCTTGAGAGTCCCCAGGACCCCTCTTCTTTCACATGAGGGGAAGAGAGGAATATGATGTGGGGTTTTTTGCTTGTTTGTTTTTTTAAAGATTATTATGTATACAGTGTCTGCCTGCATGTATGCCTGCACACCAGAAGAGGGCACCAGATCTCATAGATGATATGTGAGCTACCATGTGGGTGCTGGGAATAGAACTCTCGACCTCTGGAAGAGCAGCCTCTTAACCTCTGAGCCATCTCTCCAGCCCGTTTGCTTTTCCAGACAGTTCTTGTTATGTTATGCAGTCCAGGTTAGCCTTGCATATGCCACATCCTGCCCAAGGCTGGGATGGTGGTGCAGACCTATAATCCCAGCATTTGGACGGCAGAGGCCAGAGGATCAGTTCAAGCTCATCATTGCTACCTGACAAGTTCAGGGCCAGCTTCAGCTATATAAGACTCTTAGATCACATAGGAAGCAGTTGTGTGTGACTCCTGCTTTATCCATCCTAACGAATCAACTATAAGGAAAGTAATAGGCACCTGGTACACCCACTCAGAAGGGGAGGAACAAGTCTTGGTTGCTACGGTACTCCCATTACCCAGCAAAAGATCACATATTCAGGGAGATGTATGGTACAGTATGTAGTAACCAGTGAGTGGGGTAGGTAGCAGTCTGTCTGAATCCTGACCCTGATATTTGATTGGCACCGTCCTGGTTCATTGTACTAGAGCTCAAAGGACTAGCCTAGGAGCCCTGTGTCTTTGCATGGTCTAGCATAGAGCCAGGCCCAGGAGAACAGCAATTCAGGTTAGGCATGATGGCACATACCATCTCAGTACTCAAGAGGCTGAGTCAGGTGGATCACGTTGAGTTTGAAGCCAGCCTGGGTTACATTGTGAGTACCAAGCAGGTTTGGGCTACAGAGCAAGACCTGTAATCCCAGCACTATGGAAGCCAAAGGAGAGGACCTCAAGTTCCAGACCAACCTGAGCTACAGTGAGAAAGAACCTGTCTCAAAATTAAAAGAAAGGGGCTGGAAAGATGACTCAGCAATTAAGACCACTCACTGCTCTTGCAGAGTTTGGATCCCAGAACTGACATTAGGCAGCTCAAAACCACTCCAGCTCCAGAGGCCATGGGGTCCAATGCCCTCTTCTGGCCTCCTTAGGCACCTGAACACATGTAACTAACGTACACACACATACAAATACAATTTTTTTTTTTTTTTTTTGCACGTGTGTATTTTCAAGACAGGGATTCTTTGTGTAGCCCTGGCTGTCCTGGAACTCTCTATGTAGACCAGGCTGGCCTTGAACTCAGAGATCCACCTACCTCTGCCTCCTGAATGCTGGGATTGAAGTTGTGCACAACCACTACCTGGTGGTGATAAACTGTTTTTAAAATCTAAACAAAGCCAGGCGGCGCGGTGGCACACACCTTTAATCCCAGCAGAGGCAGGTGGATCTCTGCGTTCAAGGTCAGCCTGGTCTACAGAGCAAGTTCCAGGATAGGCTCCAAAGCTACACAGAGAAACCCTGTCTCGAAAAACAAACAAACAACAACAACAACAAAAAAAACCCCAAAAAATCTAAACAAAAAAATAATGGCATTTCTGGGTCTTGAATGAGTGGTGAAGCTCCTCAGCCTGCCTCAATCTCCTAAGGTGATCACTACCCCATTATCCTACCCCAGCATGAAGGCCCAGAGTATGAGTCTCAGCTCACATACACAAATGCCAAGAAAATATCCACAGCATTGACTTTATCCTGTTTATTGGGGTGCCACCATGGGCGGGAGGCACAATAAAGCCATTTCGCCTGGATTCCCTGACACCACCCCAGCTAACTACCTCATATATAAATACATATAAAGTCAGTCAGTAGAAAAGGAAGACGTGTCAGCCCTGGAAGACATTAGGGCTTAGGGAAGAGGTAGGTTCCTGTCCTCACCAAGCCCATCTGTGTGGGCCAGGAAGCCAAGGTTCTGGAGCGGTGCTAGAGCACAGGGACAGAGTGGTTTCTGCCCCATTCCAGAGTTCTAGAGTCTTTGGTTAGAACCAGGTTAGTCCATGGTTAGGGTCAGAAGTCCCACCCACTTGTGCTTCTGGGTAACCTGGCAGTTCATTCAGTGTGCGGGTAGGGGCACTTATACAGTGAAGCAAGGCAGCTCTAGTTCCCAAGGAGAAACCTCCTCCCCTGCCTCGGAAACGCCTTCCTGTCACTGGACTCTAGAGACAGGAGAGCCCAGGGTCAAGGGCAGAAGGAGGAAGTCCTGAGGCTGGGACTGGTGCACCGAGGAAGGAAGGTGGTCACAGTGCTGGCACAGGTGCATGTGGCTGTGGCCTGGCTCTGCAGCAGCTTCAAGAGTCCACAGAGGAACAAAGAGGTTCCTTCCAGGCCTTGGCAGGGAGGAGGGTAAGCTGTGCTCCCGCACAGTAGCATCAGGTGTCCCGTGTCGTCACACCCTCCTCTCAGCAGTTGGATGGCCTCCAGAAGGGGCTGTCACTGCCCCAGGAGGACAAGCAGCTCCTGCAGGTCTTCACAAATGATGCCCGATCCTCTGGGGAACAGAAGTCAACCTGCTGAAGCTCTGGGCTCAGAAAGCCAGCTCAAGGAGGGGTTCTTGGCTCTTCCAGCTGTGGCCCCGGTACTCCCTTAGCTTTCCTAGCTGATCAGGATGCCCTGTTCATGTTCTGCTGACTATAACTCCATCTAGCCTGTTCCCCACATCAAAGGGAGCCCAGAGCTGCCAGATCCCCCAAGCTCCTCAGACCACACTGGTCTGGTGATACCTTGAAGTACCTCATCTTCCATCAGCAGTCTCAGGCCCGACGACATCTTAGGGCTCCTCCAGCCAGACACATGCTATGTCTTGCAAGTGAGTCTAGCAGCAGCGGAGGAGATCAGCTCTGGGCCAGCCCTTGAAGGAGGCGGATCAAATTGTCCAGACCCCAGAGGTAGCCATCCTCACGGTTGCCCTCAGCCCAAGGCAGCCTGTGACTGAGCGTTTGGCGGTCAGGCAGGGCTACTGTCTTGCCGAAGTCAATCATCCAGACCTTGGCCAGGCCGGTGTGGTCGTGCACAAAGAGAAGAGAACTGCCCACTACCTGCAGCAGTTAGTGAGAGAGATGCAGTTAGAGAGAGGAGCAGGCACTAGCCAATCGATTCCCCAATGAGCAGTAAAGCAGAGTGGTAGACGACAGAAACTCTGGAACAAGGCTGCCCATGTTCAAATCCTGACTCTGCTACTTCTGGGCTGTGTAGCCTTGGGCAAGCATCTTACCCTCTCTGTGGCTCTCCTTCCACATATACAAACTGAGAATAATGGTATAATTTACACACATAACGCATTTCAAATGGTTTCTAGAACACAACAAATACACAATATATGTTACCAATGTGTGTGTGTGTGTGTGTTTATTATAAGGATGGCCTAGAGTGTCCAACAAGCTAAGCAGGAGTTCACAGGCTGAGCTACAGCCCTAGCCCATTATCTTCATTTTCTATCTCTCATTTCTTGTTTGTCTGACAGGGTCTTACATAGTCCCAGATGGCCTTGAATTATCTATACAGTCAAGAATACCCTTCAACTCCAGATCCTCCTGCCTCCACCTCCCTTGTGCTGACCTGAACCCCCAGCCCGACTGCTTCCTCCTCCCAGGTGCTAGAACAGTGTGAGCCAGCACATTGGGCTATTTGCTGTCATCATTTTTTACACCACAGCACAAACTCAAATGGCGTCCAGGCTGTGACTGGACAGAAGAACTGGAAAACTCCAGAATAGGGCAATAGTTTCTTAGGCCCAGGGGACTGTGGCTGACGACGTTAGGCAAGTGGCTTCCTTCCTTTGGCCTTGGTGTCCTGTCTGTAGAATGGGGAAGTTGGTAACACTCTACCTCCTGGGGTCACAGTGGCAACCTACAAGCCACAGGCTCATAAAGTGCCTCCCAGCGTCTGCCTTGAAGCAAACCTTGGTGGGTGCTGTTAGTGGCACTTTAATTCACTTGTGTGGGATTATGGATTAGACAGTCATTGCTGAGCAGGTGTGCTAACACACATCCACAATCCAAGCATTTGGGAGGCAGATGCAGAAAAACAGTCACAGGTCAACCTAGGCTATGGGCTATGCAGTGAACTCCAGGTCTGCCAAAGCTACAGAGTAAACTTGTCTCAAAAAAAAAAAAAAAAAAAAAAAAAAGGGAGTAAGCAAGTCATGGTGATGCACACCTTTAAATACAACACTCAGAAGGCAGAGGCAGGCAGGAAGCAGGTGGATGTCTATGAGCCAAGGGCAAGCCTAGGCTACAAAGTGAAACTCTATCTCAAAACCAAATGGCCTGGTGAGATGGCTCAAAACATAAAGGCACGTGCCACCAAACCTGATGACCTGAGTTCAATTCCTGGGACCCCCACAGGCTGTCCCCTGACCTCCACAAGAGTACCATGGCACATACACACCCTCATCCCACATTCACATCCTCTAAATACAATTTTTAAAATTATACAACAGGGAGTTACTCTTTCCTACAAACAAACCAAAAAAAGAAGTAGCTGCTGCCTTCCCATCTTCTAACTCCAGTTTTACAAGCCCCCCTCCATGTCTTAAAGCAGGTTTCAATACCACCCTGACCCCAATTCCTGGACATGTAAGCAGGAGCCTGTCTGAAGCAAGATCCAGGACAGGCACCAAAACTACACAGAGAAACCCTGTCTCCCAAAACCAAAAACCAAAAAAACAAAACAAACAAACAAAAAAACAAACAAAAACAAGAGCCTGTCTGGAGAACCAGATGCTGTCAGGCCTCATGATTATAAGCCATAGTCTTAGCTACTTGGGAAGCTGAGGCAGGAGGATTGAAAGTACAAGGCCTGTAGCCTTTACTACAGAGTGAGCTCAAGGGTAGCCTGGGCAACTTAAATCCTATCTCAAAATAAAAACCTAAAGAGGTTAACCTAGTCTACATAGTGAGTCCCAGACTAGCCAAAGATACATAGCAAGACCCTCTCAAAAAAAAAAAAAAAAAAAAAAAGGATGGAAAGTTGGGGATATATCTCAGTTGGCAGAGCGTCTACCCCAAGCAAGTTGACACACACCCATAATCCCACACTTAGGAGGTGGAGGCAGGAGGATCAAAAGTCCAGGTCATCCTCAGCTACAGAGCAAATTCAATGCTGCCTGGGCTACATGAGACCCTTCTCAAATAAAACAGTGGAGGGTGTGAAGCCGGAATGTAGCTCAGTGGTAGAGCACTTGCCTGGCAGACATGAGATCCTGGGTTCAAATCCCCAGTACCAAGCAGAAGAGAGAGGCAGGCAGACACCAGCCAGGACTGGATGCATGTTGCCATATGGTAAGCGTCCAGGACTGCTATGTCTCTCCAATTGTCAGGGAAACTGGAAATGCCGGTTTCTATGTGAAATTTCATATTTCAGATGGAGGCAAGACCAAACACAAGGAGAGGAGAGGCCTCTACTCCCACATAAAGCCTGAAGACAGTAACGGACAACGGTGACGTTTGACCAAAACCAACACAACAATGGTGACAGCCGGCACTCGCTGACGGTTCACCATGGGCTGGGCTCTAATGCATCAGCCTATTTCACCTGCATCAGTGCCACGTGGCTGCTGCTGTCACCTACACTACAGGGGCCTCCCGGGGTGGCTGCCTGGGCTTAGGAGGCTGAGGAGAAGCAGAGCTGGAACTGAGACTTGTACAGGCAAGACTTGCAGCTCAGGGCTTTCTAGAAAAGTCAGAGACACCACTGAGAAGAGGGAAAGGGCTGAGAGACCGAGGGAAGGGCTTGGAGAAGAGAAGATGCCATCACTTCTCTGCCAAGCAGACAGCCTCGGAGACACAGGGTGACAGCAAGCACAGTGCCATACAACTATAATCCTCGCGCTGGTGAAGGCTGAGGCAGGAGAGTCAGGAGTTCTAGGCCAGTCTAGGTCAACCTGGGCTATGTGAAACCCGTGATCTGTGATCTGGCAAGATGGCGCAGTCGGTAGGGCACTTGCTGAGTTTGATCTCCAGGACCCGCAAGGAGAAAACAGACTCTGTCAGGGTGTCCTCTGTCCTCCAAGTGTGCACTAGCCCCTCCACACACACAAATAAATAAAAACATAAAACACCTGAATGAAAAGGCCAACCCTAAGAGAGACTGGCTAGGAGAGGAAAGAAAAGGCAAGAACCACCCACCAGGGGAGGCACTTAGAGACACACCATTACAGTCACAAACTGATGCTAAGAACCCGGAGTAATGACCCTGAATGCCTCTGTATGCCCCAAAGGTCGCTTTCCAGTGACTCAACAATCCTCGGCAGTCCCCTGGCCTTGTCAGAGCAAATGAAACTGTCTGGGTGGGGTAGGCTGGGTGTAGTGATGTTCCCTGTAATCCCTGCATGTTGGGCGCTGAGGTAGGAGAATTGTGAGTATGAGGCCACCCTGGGCTACATGAGACTGTGTCTCAAAAAACCATGCCTCTTCCAAAGGAAAAAAAGCTACGATTGGGGGGTGTGCTGAGCACAGTGACTGAGAATCCCTGGTTTTGACTCCCAAGCCCTGGAGGGAGTCAAAAAGAAGGAAACTGAGGAGAGTCCAAACTCATACAGCAGAGCCAGCCTTATCCCCAGACCGCCTGGCTTGAATCCATGTCCCACTCCCTCCCTTCGGAATCCCCAAAACTGGAGCCCACATACACCTATGGCACCCAGGGCTCGCACCTCATGGGTCTTGAAGAAGGGGGAGTTCTCCAGAGCCTCTCGGAGGTCCTCCAGTCGCGCCACGTACTTTCTCTGAGTGTGAGAGGAGGGTAGCTCATTAGTACAGAGATGCAGCAAGGTCTTGGTGAACCCCCTTGAGATGAGAGCTCACCTGTCATCCTGGACAGTCAGTCAAGATGGGACAAAGGGACCCAGGAAATGGCGGGAAGAGGAAGTACTGGCATGAAGCCAATAAGATGGTGCACACAAGAGTGAGATGGATGAAATGAATCCCCACCAATCCCCACAGCTCCCCCATGAGAGGAGGAATCAGTTTCCCCTTCCCCTGAGCCGGGCTTGGTCTCATGGTAGGACCTGTTCTGCCCCACAGAATGTGGCCATGCTGTGCCTAGACACCAGGGGGCCTCATACAGAACACCTGCTATCTCAGCTTCCTGTTCCCATGGTGAGAAGAGTGCAGGCTAGCCTGCTAGACTGAACAGACAGACAGACAGACAGACACCCAAGCCCCGAACAAGGCTGTGAACCAAGGTAGACATAAAAGCCGTGCTAGCCGGGATCAGCCAGGACCAGCCAGTCTCAGCCAAGCCACCAGCTGCTGGCAGACTGTGAGCAAGGCTGGCCAGGATCAGCCCAGTCCAACCTAGCCCAGCCCAAAGGAAAGGAGCATGACTCAGAAGCAACAATAAACGGTGGCTATCTTCAGTGGCCATATGCTAGGCTATGAGCGTCCCACTCACCAGGATTCCAAGGTCCCCATCTACAAAGTCTTCCAACACCTTTGTCACCTGCTCCAGAGCTTGTGTCTTCTTGAAGTTGGTATTGCAGGTCCCATCGGCCTTCTGCAAAGCAAGATGTGAAGTGTGGTCACGTGTGCAGCCTCACCCCCAACCATGACCCCTACTTGGGGGAGACAGTCCACCTGTGACACTCTTACATAACCTGTCCTCCCACAGCTCACAAGGCTGAGCCCATCTTGCACAACAGGCTGTTAAGGGACCAGGATTTGGGTTTAGTAATGATTCTGCCACTGTCTATAGGAGTGGGCTTAAACGAGTCCATCTCCTTTTGAGACAGAGTCATGTGTATCTGAGGCTAACCGAAAAACTCACTACATAGCTAAGGCTGGCCTTGAACCCCTGATCCTCCCGCCTCCTTTTCCCAAGTGCACTACCTCACTCAGCTTAAACAAGTCCTATCACGTGCCTCAGCCTCATCTGCCTCATCTGCGGGTGTCTACTTCCTAGAGCTGCTAGTGCGACAGTTACCTGAGACTGGGCATGTAGGACATGGGGCCCACAAAATAAATGACCAAAAATTCTCCGTGCTGACTTCAAACTCCCAATCCCCTGCTTCCCAAGTGCTAGGATCACTGACAGAAGCCACCACACCTGGCTATTCTGACTTATTAACTATGTGATTAATTATTCAAACAAAGGTGGGTGGGGATCCTGAACCAAGAGTCTCCGTCATATATGCTAGGTAAGTGCTCTATTACTATGCTACAGCTCCAGTCTCTATTTAGTTGTTATCGTTTGTTTAGTACTACTGCAAATTGAACCCAGGGCCTCACACATGCTCACAAGCCTTCTAACATTGAGCTACAACACCCAGGCCTCTTTTTCCTTTTTTTTCTCCTTTTTAACTTTTTATTTTTGACACAAGGTATCTCTAAGTTGCCCAGGCTGGTCCTAAACTTACTCTGTAACTCGGATTGAAGCTGCAATCCTCCTGCCTTAACCTCTTCATGGGGATGAAAGGTGTAGCTACAGTATCCAGCTTTCCAAGTATATTTAATTTATGAAATAAAAACTTAAAAGATCCTTCCAGCCACTGCATTCCACAATGGAGGGAAGAGGATCAGGTTTGGGAGGCCAGGGAGGCTGGGACAGAGAAAAGGCTGGACTTGGGGAAAGAGAAGCTGGTACATGTAGATGCTCCAGGAGACAGATAAAGAAACCCCGCCTCTGCTAGACACAGGGACAAGAAGTGAGGCCCTTCTCAGACCAGGCTGTCAGGACTCTGCAGACGTGGGTCTGCTTCCTTCTAGCATTGCCGGCCTCCCATGGTCCACAAGAATCCAGTCCACTGTTCCAGTCCCAGAACTCTTGAGTGTCAAACAAACTGGCTTGCTCCTGGCCCTCACCTTGATGCCTTCTATCCGGAAGCCTAGGGTGGAAGTTGAGCTCAGGGTCTCCCTCCACTGCATATATCGGGGCTTGGTGACCGCGCCCTGAGCATGCTCCTCAGGAGTGGGGGCCCCAGGGTCCACTGCCACCATCTTCTCATACATATCTTTCCGGGGCCTGGGCCGTTCTCGTGCCTTCACCAGCTCCTCTTCCAGGTAGGTCCTGAGCACATGAGATGTGACAAAGGAAACCATTAAGCACAGAGCTGGAAGGCTCACACTTCCTGGTGTGGGTGGAGGTGCAGGTCTTTGAGCCCAGCACTTGGAGGCAGAGGCTGGTGGATCTCTGTGAGTTTGAGGCCAGCCTGAGCTACATAGTGAGACTCTGTCTCAAAACAACAGAACAAACAAAATCCCAGTCAACTATAGAAGTTCAAACAACAAAACTTTCGGAAGAAAACAAGAAAGCAGTTTCGTGCTGTTATAGTAGGCAAAGATGTTTTTCAAACACAAGGCCACTAAGAACAATACCAAAAACAATGTCTGACAAAATAGAAGTACTTCTGCTTATTGGTGCTTGGCTATCACTGATCTAAAACACTTGGGACCAGCAGCTGGAGAGATGGCTTCAGTGGTTAAGAGCACTGTGCTCTTTCAGAGGACCTGGGTTCCAGTCCCAGCACCACACGGTGGCTCACACGTGTCTGCAGCTCCAGTCCTACGGGATCTGACACCCTCTCCTGGCCTCTTTGGGCATAAGGCACACAAATACATGTGCAGACACAACATCTGCCCACAAAATTAAGAAAAAGCCTCCCAGCACCCACGTGGCAGCTTACAAGTATCTGTAACTCCAGTTATGGAGGAGCTGATGCCCTCTTCCGGACTCCTTGGGCACTAGGTACACACGTGGTGCAGCTCCTCTTCCATCACACAAAACACCCCTATACATAAAATGTTTTAAAAAAAAAAAAGGAAAATTTAAATAAATAAATACCTGGAACCAAAAGTACTTCTGATTTTGAAGGTTTCAGATTTTAGAATTATCGCATGAAGCTTCCAATTTCACCGGAAGTTTGGAATTTCAGATTTTTAAAAACATTTATTTCTTTACTGGCAGAGGGAACATGCTTGTTTGGAGGTAAGGGGACAGTTTTCAGGAGCTGGTGGCTGGCCACCATATGGGTCATGGGGGTGGGACTCAAGTTGTCAGGTTGGGCAGCATGAGCTTTTACCCAATGAGCTGTCTCACCAGCCCCAAGTTTTCTTATTTTATTTAACTTTGAGACTCTCCTGGTCTGGAAATACTGTATAGACCAGGCTAGCCTCAACTTCATAGAAATCCAACTACCTCTGCCTTCTGAGAGCTGGAATTAAAGGCAAGGCCATTTATTTTCATTTATTTTACTTTGTTATTTATATGTGAGTCTGTGTAGATATACAGACAATATGTGCATAAAGGAGCTCTTGAAGCCAGCAGCAGGCATTAGATTCCCCTGGGGCTGGGCTTGCAAGTTGTTGTGAGCCACAGGTGCTAGGCACCCAACACAGTTCCTCTGCAAGAGCAGCCAGTGGCTGTAACCGGTGAGTCATCTCTTCAACCCCAGCATTATTTTCAAAGAAGAAACAATGCTGATTTATCAAGAGAAAGTGAGGAAACTCCCAGACTGGGAGAGGGTCCAAGGAAAGAATAACAGAATTGCAGATTTTTTGGTTATTAGAGTTATGTGAACCTTTTTTTCCCCCCAAAGATTTATTTTATGTATATGAGTGCTCTGTTGACTTAATGCCAGAAGAGGGCATCAGATCCCACTATAGATGGTCGTGAGCCACCATGTGGGTGCTGGGAATTGAACTCAGGACCTCTGGAAAGAGCAGCTAGTGCTCTGAACCTCTGAGCCATCTCTCAGCCCCTAGAGCTGTTTAATGGTATTAATTGAGTAAAATGGCAAATGCAAGGCCATGGGTTTGGTCCTCAGTTCCAGGGAAAAAAGAGAGAGACAGAGTGAAATTCGAAAGTTAGAAAATATATACATTATCAGTGTGTGTGTGTGTGTGTGTGTGTGTGTGTGTGTGTGTGTGTGCAAAACAAAGGATTTATATCCAGAATATATAAATAATTAATAAAAGGAGAGAGAGAATCGGGCATGATGGTTGTGGTGGTTTGAAAGAAAATGGCCCCCACAGGGAGCGGCACTACTAGGAGGTGTGGCCTTGTTAGAGAAAGTGTATCACTGTAGGGTAGGCTTTGAGGTCTTCTACGCTCAAGCTACTCCCAGAGTCACAGCTGTCTTCTGATCAAGATGCAGCCAGCACCATGTCTGCCTGCACGCCACCACGCTCTCTGTCATGATGATGATGGACTGACCCTCTGAACTGTGAGTGAACCACCACAATTAAATGTTTTCCTTTACAAGAGCTGCCATAGTCATGGTGTCTCTTCATGGCAATAGAAACCCTAACTAGGACAGTGGTGTATATTTACAATGTTAACACTTAGGAGGCAGAGGCAGGAGGATTGCCATGTCTGAGACCAGCCATGGCTATACAACAGATCCTGTCTCAAACACAAAATTAAAACAAAACAAAACAAAACCTAGAGCTGCGGATGAAGCTCAGTGATGTAGCTAACAGGGCTTGCCCAACATGCACAAAGCCCTACATTCAACTCCCAGCACCAACATCAAGTAAAAGACAGTACTGACTGAGTAACCACTACAACCAAAGTGAGTCCTTAACTCTAAAACTAGCCGGGCGGTGGTGGCACACGCCTTTGATCCCAGCACTCGGGAGGTAGAGGCAGGCAGATATTTGTGAGTTCGAGGCCAGCCTGGTCTACAGAGTGAGTTCCAGGACAGCCAGGACTATTATACAGTGACACCTTGTCTTGAAAAACCAAAACAAACCAAACAAAACAAAAAACTCGAGGAATTAAAAATCAAATAAATAACAGTCTGGCTTGGGGAGGGAATGTGGCTCAGTTAGCAGACTACCTGCCTAGCGCACATGAAGCCCTCGGGTTATCTTCACTTAAACCAGGTATGGTGTCATATGTCTGTAAAACACAGCCCTTGGGACCTGAAACTCAAGGCTATCCTTGGCTGCATAGCCAGAATAAGGCCAGACTGGGTTACAGGAGACACTCTTAAAAAGAAAAAGACAAAGAAAAAAAAAAAGCAAACACAATGAACATTATTCCATTATATATCCAGTAGTTTAAATTAATGAAACAGGTGATACCAAGATAGAACCAAGAATACCAAGACAGAACAGCAGGCCTGCACACCTGGAACCCTCACAGCGGGCCTGCACACCTGGAACCCT
>CABHPP010127455.1:32880-46401 GCA_902168425.1 Peromyscus attwateri | reverse complement strand
ATTGCCTCAAAAAGTGATTTGGAGGTAAGATCGTGGTAATTTAGGTTGGTTTTTTGCTGTTGAGTCTGAGTTTCTTTTTATTTAATCTTCACACCATGGAACACTGGAGCATGGAACATTGATTCACTGGCTAGATTAGATGATCTTGAGGTTTCATTTTGTTTCTAATGCACTGAAATCAATAATTAATTCATAAAGGTCTGTGAACCAATAGCTGAGGAGCCCCCAACTGGATCAGGCCCTCTGGATAAGTGAGACAGTTGATTAGCTTGAACTGTTTGGGAGGCATCCAGGCAGTGGGACCGGGGACCTGTCCTCAGTGCATGAGCTGGCTGTTTGGAACCTGGGGCTTATGCAGGGACACTTAGCTCAGCCTGGGAGGAGGGGACTGGACCTGCCTGAACTGAATCTACCAGGTTGAACTCAATCCCCAGGGGAGTCTTTACCCTGGAGGAGATGGTAATGAGGGGTGGGCTGGGGGGGTGGGAGGGAGGACAAGGGAATCCGTGGCTGATATGTAAAATTAAATTAAATTATAAAATAAAATTTAAAAAAATGAATATATATATTAAAAGATGGATCTTAAAAAATAACTACATAGAAAGAATATATGATGTGGAATGAGATAGCCTATGTTGGATACAGTTTTATTTTTCCTTCAGATTAAGCCCTTATTTTTTCTTATTTAAAAATTTAGTTGTAATTTCATGCCTGACTCTATATTTCTTCAAATCAGTTTGGAATAAAGTAGATAATGATGAATGAATGAATAATGTAAATACTTCATTAATTCAGGTAC
This sequence comes from Peromyscus attwateri, assembly GCA_902168425.1. Lineage (NCBI taxonomy): Eukaryota > Metazoa > Chordata > Mammalia > Rodentia > Cricetidae > Peromyscus > Peromyscus attwateri. Next base: position 45,602 of record CABHPP010127455.1, on the reverse strand, counting down.
TTTGTACTCTCATTGTGTTCTCTTGCCTTTATTGGTATTTCCAGACTTAATATGAGAGACTGAGCTTCTGAAACTCTCATTAAATTATCAGATAATTAATACTGGTTAAGATAGACTCTAAGATACGTCTCAGCTTCCTAAAGGCACTGCAGCGGGGTGTCAGACCTGCATACTTCATTGAGCAAGCATTTGTTTGCATTTACCACTATTTTGGAGGTCTAGGGATATCATAGTGAACAGAACTCCACAATAAGGAAGAAGGATCTCCCAAGCCATTATATATGCTCTGCATTGTCTAGGTTTTTACCTTCATAACATTGTGTGAAGCTGGGCTAGGGAATGCTCACTAACTGTTTTCTGAGCAGAACTTTCCCCTTCTGACTGTAGTTCCATTGAGATTTCTCCATCATTTAACCCATTTAACCCAGAGCTTCTCTGTCCTTTATTGAGGGGACAGTTCTGTTTGTTAACATCAGACTCTTGTCATCCTCTTAGTTCTGAGACACATTTGAGGTTCACCACAGAGGAAACAGCTTAACTATGTGTTTTGCTCTGCCAATCTCTCTGGTGCCAATGTATTGAAGCATACTTCCCGCTGACTTTCGGTGTTGGCACTGGGTGGGAAGGATGGTGGCTAGTGATAGCCCCGGTGGTGGTGGTTTCTCTTCTCCCTGGGTACTTGAATGGAATTAAATTCCGCAAACATTCATTTGGGTCCCCCCATCTCTTATGTATGTCTCTTAGAAGAGCAAACGGAAAATAGACTATGAGAAAATTCTATCGTATCTATCTGTGGAATATTTTATTATATTTGGAATATTGTAGAATACTTTATTATAAAGAACGTGAAGCACATTTTTATTGATACTAAACCAAAATTTCAGTAATTTATCATGTAACATAACACTTGCAAGTCTACAAAATTAACCCATGTCCTAAGTCTTCATTTTGGAAAGACCTATTGTCTGGTATTCATTTTAGGTTTTCTGGAACTAAACCAAAGAATCTAGGAAACAACACGAAGCTCATAGAATGGTTGCCGCAGAATGACCTGCTTGGTAAGTCAGTGGCTGCACTTACTTAACTGATATTCAGTAAACATGATGTTAGCTCTTAAATGCTTCGGAAAATGTGTGCGTGGTTTCCGGTGGACTCATTCTTAATCTAGTCCTTCAATTCCTAAAATTCAGACCAGTGATTAAGAATTTTATTTTTTGGAAAATCATTGGTAAAATGTAACCACTGGAATCTATAATTAAAAAATTTAAACAATCACCCAATTTTAATTTTCCATAAAATACACATTAAATTGTATAATTTATTAGTAGTCAATAATGCTATATTTGATTAGGTTAATTGGTAAAAGTAGTAAAATTTAAACAAAAAAAGCACACACAAAAAAAAATGATGTTATAATCATTTACAGATTTATGTGAGCCCTAGATAATTGGGAGTTACTTGATTGTCTGAAACCAAAGAAAAGCCAAAACCAGGGAAATAATTGATTTAAGTTTAATTTGATCAATTGCTTTAATTCTTCCTAAATTACTAAGAGTTTTAATAAACATTTGCTTTAAATTTTTATTTGTTATGATTTTGGTCTTCAACACAAAATTAAAATAATATTGATTATGTACTTATCTTTGAAGTATGCCTAAGTATAAAGTATTTTACTTTGTTTAATGAGTACAGACAGTAAAATGAACAATTTTATTCATTAAATTTCTAGATGTGTAATTAATCTAATGTGTATAAAGGAAATAATAAGAAAGCTGTTGATCTCAGCAGTATTAGACACCATTTGTATAATAATATTAATGCCAAATATAAAATAAAATGACATTTTAAAATTATTAAGCTTAAAACACTAGTAACAATCTTTAAATGCTAATTTAAGATTATACTTATTTTAAAATATGCTTTCTAGATGCTACAATGGCCCTACATGTCAGACATTTTATTTTATTTACCATTCTTATTGTTGTTGTTTTTAAAGATAGTCTATCATGTAACCTAAATTTTTCTTGCACTCAACTATGCAGCTTTGAAGTCTTACTTCTACATCCTAAATGCTGGAATTTTAGGAATAGTTAAATAATTTTGTGTGTGTGTGTGTGTGTGTGTGTGTGTGTGTGTGTGTGTATTGAACCCAGGACCTCACACATGATCAGTAAGCACTATTCTCAGTGCCCTGTACCTTCTCATTATATCTTCAGGCCACAGAGCAAGCAATTTCAATTTTTCAATATAAAATGGTAAATAGCTTTTAGAAAAAGGGTCCTCTCTACCTAGCTCATTCTAAATGTAGTAAATGAAACTGAACAAAAATAAACACAAAAATTTTCTTTTCCCAATACTTTTTTTTTCTTTATTTTCCTGGCTGTTACTGTGATCTCTGAATCCATACAAGGTAGGAAAAAAAAAAAAGAAGAATCCTGTAGAAAAGTTGGCCATCAGCTAGCTCAGTACAACAACATGATGCTTTTACCTAGGAACATTTGAGTTTTAAATGTGGGACTACAGCAAAATACAAGTGGTCTGTGAGGAAGACCTCTTCAGGGCTCCCCCAGGTTCTTCTTGTCTCAGTATTCTGACTTTTCCGAGATTAGTGCTTTGCTATTACTCTAAGCATCACCTCTGCAGGGGTTGTGATGACTTCCACAATCAAAGATTCATCCAGGACAAAAAGTAGGCACCAAATCACTGTCTTCTCCCTTCACCCCATCGAGTCACCCTTTTCTTCAGATGCCAGCTCTACTTGATTTTTTAATGCTGGACTTGGTAGTACAGGTTTTGTTAAACTAAGGAGTTTTGCTGCCAAGAAACACTTTTCAACCTGATCCTTTATTTAATCTGAGATCAGGAGTAGACACTATCTATACAACACAGATGTACTAAGAGCTCATTGATACTGCCGTTCATACACAGTTCTGTACCTGGTGAGATTAGTATTTCTGCAACCATTAATTATTTATTGCCAAAAACACATTTCCTAAGCACATTGTTTATTTTTCTTGCACTTCTTATGCAAGTTTTTCATTCCTCTGATTAAATGCAGGCCATTTACCTAGGAGGTATACCTCATTAAAATTTTAACAAGCTAGCCTTTCTACTCCCATGATGGCGAAATATTGTATGATATGATATATATCTCTTACAGTTGATGCCCTCAGTGACTTTCTCCTTATTATCAGCAATTAGTGTGTGTTGCTAGTTATGTGATAGTTGTGTTTGAGAGAATGTTGTCATATATTTTGTGATTAATGTTGTATGTTTAAATTACCTAAAAAGGACTTTCAGTTGATATATGTAACAAATATTTTAATTGATGTAAAGAGTGGATCAGTGAAATTACCACTTTAAAAATTCACTTTCTGAAATGCATGTTTACTATATGGTGTTAAGCTCTGGATAAATCTAGAGTAGTAATATAAGTTGTTTCCTTTTTATCTTTTAGGTCATTCAAACATCAAAGCCTTCCTAAGCCATGGTGGTTTGAACAGTATTTTTGAAACTATGTATCATGGTGTCCCTGTAGTGGGAATTCCACTTTTTGGAGACCATTATGATACTATGACTCGAGTACAGGCAAAAGGCATGGGGATCTTGTTAGAATGGAAAACAGTTACTGAAGGAGAGTTGTATGATGCACTGGTGAAGGTTATCAATAATCCAAGGTAAGGCTTCAGCTAATATAAGGCAGATGACATTATGTATCTATACATTTATCACATATTTACATATATACACTTAGACACATATTTATTTACACAGTATATTGGCAGGAAGTTGTCTCTAAGTCCACCATAGAGATATCCCTTACATTACTGTCATACGTGTTTTCTAAAATTTTGAAGTTAAATATATCAGCCATTTAGTCATCCAGGTTGTAGCCCTGAGGTTTTTGCCACCAAGATTTGTCAGAAAAACTAAGGGGGGGGGACTATTGTTAGATCTCTCTAGTGTGTCAGATTTTTATCTTGTATACTCAATTGTATCCTTGACACTCATTGCACTAGTTATATTTGCCATGGCTGTGACCAAATACTTGAGAGGAGGTGACTTGGAGAAGGAAGAATTTATTTTGGCCTGTGGTTGGAAGGTATACCCTGCTGAGCCAGGGGAAGGCCTGATGGCAGGAGTAACTTGAGAAGAGGTGACTTGGAGAAGGAAGAATTTATTTTGGCCTGTGGTTGGAAGGTATATCCTGCTGAGCCAGGGGAAGGCCTGATGGCAGGAGTAACTCCCAGCTGTATTTCACACGAGCTTCCTCGTATCTTGATAGGAACGCCGAGAGTGGAGAATCCTGGCACCGTTCCGGCTTTCGTTTTCCTTATTCTGAGTCCCCAGCCATAGGACAATGCTGTCATATTCCTATTTTCCCTCCTCAGTTCTCTCCTGGAACTGTTCTCACGCACATACTCAAAAATATGTCTCAGGGAGTTCTAAACCCACTCACGTTGACAGTGATCAGCATCACCCTTGCTACTACTACCTTATATTAGAACTTTTGCTATTCTCACTATAGAAATGAGGCACTTGACGCTCAAAGAGCCTCAGTAATTTGCCTATGGTCACATAGCTATTCAAATATGAACTGAAGACAGACTTAGCTGACTCCTAAGCAGAGCTCTTCATCCTGCCTGGCAATCACGTGCTGCTGGCTTTCCCAGCACTAGCCATTGCTGAGATGTGCTTGCTCATGTGAATGATGAATTAGAATCTTTATTTTGCCTTTTAAATTCTTGATGTGTCCTGAGTTAACCCACTTCACAAATAAGTCTCAGTGGGCAGCTGCCCTGGGTAGTTTTAAACAAAGCAGCGATTTTCTTCATTTGAAGACATGATGTTTAGTTTATCGTGTGCTTCAGATGACATTAAGTAGCTGAGGAGAGTAATTTCTGTTTTTACCTGGGGGAGATGGCTAAACCCTGGGTTGAGAATTGTTGCTATATGTTAAGGAATGCTACATAAGATAATGTGTTTTCTTAAAAACCATTATTTGAAGCTTACATACAAAATTTTTTAATCATCCAAGGTTCATTATGCTACTTTTCGTAGGCACAGAGATGGCACTCATCTGGGCCCCTTAAAATAACAAATGTCTCGGTCACAAATGTGGCACTTGGAGCAGTATTCTCTGTGCCTCAGGCACCTGCACACTACCCCTTCTATAATCTGTAGTTTTCCTTATTAGACATCATGAATTTCAAGATATGCTGTTAGGAAAATATTTTCATATAGGCCTGCAAAATCTGAAGGAAGGATTTGGTGTAGGAAAGTTGGAGAGCTGCTAACATTGGGTCATTATATAGAAACATTTACAGAAAGTGGTTCGGCAAGGTAGTTTGTGTGTTTGTTTTGTGGAACTGAAGGTTGAACCCAGGGGCTTGCACATGCCGGGCAAGCACTCTTCCATGAGCTATATTCCCAGTTCAGCTTAACAGTGTTCTCTGAGGTGTGAGCCAGCATGAATTAGAAAAAGATCAGGCTGTACTCATTACATTGCAATGAAATCTTAACTACAGAATCTTGAAGGATATAATAGGTAGAAAAATGCCTTGCATAATATAGACATAGCAATGATATGTACCATAAATGTGCCATTCCCTAAAAGTCAGTATGCAAACTGGAGCAAATTACTTCAGACGTATGGCAGATGTTCCACATTTACGAGGAAATCATTATTTAAAAGCCTAATTATCCTCATTGACATTATATTCAAGATATTCTAGTTTAAGGCAAGTAACCACTCTTGCTAAAGAAAGTTTTGTTGTTTGGGGTTAATTTTTTTTTAAACATAAAACCTACATGATACTATTACAGTCCTACTTCCTTTACCTAGTCCCTTGGTTTTGCTTAATGAAAATCCACTACTTTGTGTGGAAGAATCCTTCTAAGTCTGGAAACACTATCATTCTAGAGAAAGCAATAAACAAAGGTGAACTGATCTTTATAATTTCAATTCTCTAACACAAAGTAAACTTTTACTATGAGATATTTTTTCATAAATTTATGAAATATAATGTGATTTCATTACTTTCAAGAAGGAGAAATATCTAGGATATTCTTCATTTTTCTATTTGAAGGATAATTGTTTACCCATATATGTATACACACACACACACACACACACACACACACACACACACACACACACACATATTTGTAAAATAGAGTAAGAGGAAATCCATTTTCTCTTGCCATCAACTAGAAAGCATGATACAATGTAAAGCAAGATGTGGATGGGCTCTCAATATTTGGGTGAACACTTTAGATCATTTGCATCTAGATTCATTATAGAGGAAATCCTGATGACAGAGTAAATGTACCTTTAAAAGCTATATCCTCCCGTCGCATTGGTATGAAAAGGTCTACAAGTGATTGTCTTGGCTTGCTACCTACCCCAGTCCTAAATTCCTATTCATTTTCCTGATTTGTTGCCATGCCTATTATAAGCAAAATATGTAGGGCTACAGCTACATCACAAAAGGAACATCACGTCAACTCATGCAGCACTGTAGCCTTTTAGTTAGGCAATAACATCTTAGAGTTCCTCCCACTCTCTGGATCCTCCTTTCGTCACATCCCATACTGGCCACACTATGGCTAGTGCTCTGCACCTTGGGGTGCTTACCGTTCATTGGATTTGCCATAGTCTGGCAGGTTGCAAGAATTATAGTTGTCTCTGACTTCTTTACTTACTTTCACAATGAATCCAGGATCTTTGCCAACTCCTACCAACTCTTTCACTCTACCATTTCCCCCCATCTGGTTGAGCCTACTCTCACCTTTTCCTGCTCATGTGGTCTTTTTCATGTACCCCTTACCATCACTATCTTCTTCTCTAGTATACTAGCCATTTCTATGTCTAATGGCTATTTGGTTCTATGATTTAAGCTACATAATTTATCATTCAGTACAGGCTTGAGAAATTTGACCAGATATCCCTTGTTTTGCATACTGCTTGTGAATGGATTTACCCTTGGAATGCACCTGCTCTCCCAGCTTTCTTATTCTTCACATTCCTCCTTTAGCATGTCATGTCTTCACACATGTCTAAGATTTGACTCCTTGGTAAGGCTCTAAGAGCCATATCCTCTGTGATATTTTTATTTTCTTGAAGTAGAACTTATTTCTTTCGTCTAAGCAGTATAATCTTCTGTCAGGGCCCTGTACTCAAACAGACTGTCAGAGTGTCCCACAAATGTATAATTATGCAATTTAAATTAAAATAAAATGCTTACATTTTATCACTTTACCTGTTTTTTTAACTAACCACTTAAGAAAGGTTTTGTAGTTATGTATATGCTTGCCTACATTCATGTTTATATTACATATAGTGTCGTACATCATATCATAGTGCTCCTCAACCCCTTTTTCTTCTGTTTAAAATAACATTCTCACACTATCATTTATTTTGGCTTTAATGTGACTGAATGACTTTTTTAAGATGGTATGAAAAACATCAGTGTTTTTCTTTGTCATTTTCATAGAACTTGAAAATGTCTCTTTTTGAAAAGATATGTTGGTTAACAGCATTTGGCAATTTCTGATGAGTGATGTGTGTGATGTAGTGTGGGGAAAGCTTGGGTCAGAAAATATACATCTGCCTCTCATCATGGAATCTTTTCAAGATGCTGGGTCCCTGGGTTTGCTTTTCCTCACTAGCTTGAAACATACAGAGACACTATAAGTATTCAAAGCATTTAACCCAGTTCCTGGAGCACACTTAGATACTTAAAGAAGAATATCAGTCATTTCACACATTTCTAAATTGAGATAACCATCAGTACAGAACTTGTGTGTACATGATCATATCATGTTTTTTCCTACTGCAGCTATCGGCAGAGGGCTCAGAAGTTATCAGAAATTCATAAGGATCAACCTGGCCACCCTGTCAATCGGACTACCTATTGGATAGACTACATTCTTCGCCATGATGGAGCCCATCACCTCCGTTCAGCTGTTCATCAGATTTCTTTCTGTCAGTATTTTCTACTGGATATTGCCTTTGTGCTTTTGCTTGGTGCTGCCTTGTTCTACTTCATTTTGTCCTGTGTGACAAAATTTATCTATAGAAAAATCAAAAATCTGTGGTCTAGAAATAAGCATAGCACAGTCAATGGACATTACCAAAATGGAATCCCCAATGGCAAATACAAAGGAAATGGTCATATTAAACATGAAAAGAAGGTAAAATGAGCTAACAGCCTAGGTTATGGGAACAAATCTGTTCGGTCATTGAGTTTGAATTGCTATACTTTAGTCTAACAGCTACTAAAACTAAATGTCAGCAAACAATTCTAATACTCCCTCATCAGACCTTACTAATGAAATGCCATGGATAGGATATCTGTAAAGAGCACAACCCTAAATGCAAAAATGTATTTTATTCAAATACTGATGCAGAAAGTTGGCACTGAACCATTTAGAAGCCTTAATTATTTAAATCAATTAAGTGATTGTGTCAGACCTTAGTTTTAAATGTTACATGTCTATTACAGGTGAGGAATGGTGTCTTTTTTCTTAGTAAGATGTGTGTATGTGTGTTTCCTATTCCTATATCAGTGAGTTTTGGCTTGTATTTGTTAAAAAGTACAATATATTCAGGAATGGAGTAGGAAGACAGGACCCAAATGTTTCTCTGCCAGTGTTTAACATATGTGAACTTTGAATTCTACCTTCAAAGACTGTTTCCCTCAAAATTCAAAGGGGGCAAGTGAAAAGATGGGTGGCACAATTTTTGTATTTTTGTTTATTATAGATTTTTTATTTGTTTGTTTTGTATATGTCCTTCCTACTGACTATGGATTCTTGTGGAGGAAAACATGTAATGAAGTAAATGAATGAATTGTTTTTCACATTTTGCTTATGTTTTTCTCCTACCAATAATTTTCTCTGGAAGAATTTTCTAATTTTCTTGTCTTGTTTTAGTAAGTAACATGTTAACGTATAATTAAGACAAAGCAACAAAGCTTACTTTTGTTCAGAGTACTAAAGATTATTGCTCACATGGCACTTGGAAGCAGGGCCATTGTTTGAATGTTTATGTGACTATTGGATATTCCATAAGTTAAGTTTTGAATATTCAGGTGTCACCATTCTAAAATTTTAACTTTAAAATACCACCTTTCATTCCTTATATTGTCTGGGTCACACAATCTAGTACATAGGTGCCAACATATGATTCTTTTAAGCAGAACATTTATGAATCTCCTGATTGGTACCTGCTTTGTCTGCAGGGGTTTGAAGTTTTGTCGGTAAATCAGACTCTACATGCTACACAGAAGTGACAGGAATTGTACCACCCATTTGTGCAAATGAGTTCCATTTCCTCACTCCATCAACCCAACTCAGCAGCCTTTGATGTCACTGTGTCTGACATGGGACAGTGACAGTATTCATTCGGAACAGGGAGATGAGTCACAGCCTTCACAAAATCAGGACCTCCCTGTTGAGCCACTTACTAGATGACAACTATAGGCCTATTCCATGTCACTCTGTTTACTGAGCATTTGCACTACACATGCAGAGTATGTGCTTTATTTATTTGTGGTTGGAAATCCCACATTTGACACTTGAGAGTAGAGAAATGAAATATTAATGTCATTCACTAACATGGAAGAGTTGTGAAAAATCTAGAATGCTGTAAATCCTTGTCATACACTATGACATACAACTTTAGGACACTCCCACCAGGAGCCACTCTCATATACTTAGAAGTAATATCATCAGTAGTTTTCTAATGCACAATGCATAAAATGTACTGCTTTCTGAATACTTGAAGAAATGGTATATATACAAACCTGTTAGTTACACCTCTTCACAATCTTATCACAATGTTGCCATTAAGAGGAAAAAAGTCAGGCAGTGAATGGTGGGATGGTACCAGGACATAGAGTGTATGAATGAGTTGATTCTACATTTTGGCATTTGATGAAGTTGAAAATAGGCACTAACTGGATGATTAAGCATAAGTTAATTTTCACTGTGATTTTAAAAAAAGACTTAAAACAATAAACAAAATTGAAAATAGAGAAATGTTGTTGGAATAAAATTTTTATTCAGATTTTTATTTCACAGTATTACATATAGGTATATTTAGATTATAAACATGTTTCTAAGACCTCCTTACTTTTGTATGTGTATATGAGTGTGAAAACAATGTATTAAACGCGATAATGTATTTAATAAAAATTAAATGCAGGGATTTATCTTTTCAAGTATATCAATATGGATCTTTAAACTCTATCCCAGAATATTAAGAACAGTTTTTAATTATCATTGTTTCTTTTTTATTTTATCTTATTTTTTATTGTTGTTGTTCTCCTCTACCCAACCCCTACCCTAGACTCCCAGAAAGCCTATAAGCCAGTTTTAGTAAACAGGGTGATTTAACATTTTCTATACTTAGGCTAAATTCTCTAATAAAGTAAAACTTTCAAAAGGGCATTTATTCACTTACTCTTAAGAAAGAGTCTCTATAACAGAAAGTGCTTCCATAGCTGGTTTTATCAAATTAAAATTGTTTTTTCCCTTCTAAATCAGTAACTGTGTAATATCTTACCAATAGCAGAAGGCAAGAATTTTGATAACCCAAATTGGAAAGAGTTCATGTTTGAATTGGAAGCAGCACTATTATTGAACTTGAAAGAAACTAGACACTTCCCTCAAATCTCAGCCCCTCACTAAATCCTAAATTACTACTAAAATTGAGCGACTCTACTTCAATAAAAAGTTTAAGAATGGTAGACCCTTGAGGCTGGTATATTACTCATAATGAGGACTTGGGTTTGGTCTCCAGAAATTCTTGTCCTACCCTATCTCCACAAAGAAGAAGAAAAGTATGTTGAAAAACAACCTTGAGTAATAATTTAGCAATTTATTTTATTGGGAGTATAACATTCATTTTTTTCAATCTTTCTGCTGAAAATAATTCAACAAGTTTATAAATGTCACATTTGATAGTGTTTATCATTATGAATAATAATACAAAGGATAAAACTTCCAAATCTTGTCAGATGAAGTGGGTAATTACAGGAATTCTGTTGCTGAAACCTCCTCAAAATATGCCTTAGAGAATTTCTTACTTGGTGTTCAAGAAGACCACTATAGCCAGCTTTTATTTTAAAGAAGTGTGTTACGTGTAAATATGCTGTTCGTATTTTTGGTAGACTAAGATACATTTTCCTGACACATTTTAGTAAGAAGTTATTGAATTTCACACAGTTAAACCTTCCACATCATTATTTAGCTGAAAATTCTCCCAACTGTTCCAGGTTTCCAGACACTTGGGTGTTTGTGGAATGGATTTAGTGATGTTAGTAATAGGTGGTAGCACAGATGTAGGTAATCTTGTTTTTTAAATTATGGAAACTAAAAGGCACATAATAGTTTTATCACACTGTTTCTTGGGGTGATCAGATATGTTCTAAGAAAGAATTCACATTATTGTCTGAAAATTTTCTGAAAGTCTAAATAGTCTAATAAAACAAGAGTTCTTAATTAGAGTATAATCACTGTTTGCAATGATGAAGTCACGACCACATGCAAAATCATACTGTGATTTTAAATAAAAGTATGTTAATCAATATAAGTCCAATACCAACATTTATCTCATGGAATTGAACACTTCTGATATTACAAAAGATTTTCATTTGTGAGCCAATACAGAATTTTCCACTGATTTGTAGAGAAGTAGTATTATTATATTCCAACTTCTACAATCATTTTTTTTTTACTTTTTCAGATCTTATTTTGTGTAAGTGATAATTCTCCATTGCAATGAACAGAATTGATTTAGATTTTCACTGAATAAGTGTTAGTTACCCCATTTCAAATGATAGTTTCTGTTGAACCATGATTCCTTAGTCCCAATATTAGGATCAGATTTCTGTTTAAAATAAAAATAAAATTTAAAAATTCCCACAACCAAGAAGAGTTTTGTTATTGATATACTTTACACAAATAGAAACCTTTCAGTTGGCAGGAACTATTATAATGTTATGTAGCATAGAATGTAAGTGTGTGCAGTAGAGTCTCTAACCTATTGGAAACATGCATTCTATATTTTCATGAAAATTCTGCTTCAGTTTTTCTCAGTTTTGTCTAAAAGTACATGCAGTTCCTTGCTTTTAGTTATAAATGGGACCTTTTGCACTTAAAGACATTGGTAAATTGCAAGTAGCATTTAAGTCAGCAATGATTTATGCTGAGGTTCCTCTGATGGCAGTCACCAAGCTATGACATGTTAGAGACCCTCAGTTCTGCTTCCAATCTTGATTCTGTCTTCTAGGTAAATCAAAAGACCAAGCTTACAAATGCCAGGGCAGTGAGAACAGTATGAACAATTAAAGAAAGGCTTATGAGACTCAGGATATAAACCAAATATGCAAGGCTCAGAAAGATCCTGAAAGTTACAAGGTTCACAAGATGCCTCCACAAGGTATATAAGCAACAACATTTGCTGGGGAGAAGAGACCCTTCCACCATGCTGTCTGTAAGCTGTACGGAAAAGTAGATTTGTGGGCCGCCAACCATGCTAGGGTGGGCTTTGGGTAATGACTTTGGGACACTGTAATTTTGTTAGTAACCCCAACAAACTCACTAACTGAACTAGACATCAATGCCCTGTCTGATGATAGGTGAATGAACATTAGTTTACACTTCTCCAGGAAAAGTTTTATATATATATATATATATATATATATATATATATA
>CABHPP010127455.1:0-32780 GCA_902168425.1 Peromyscus attwateri | reverse complement strand
TTGATTGGCATTTAAATCCAATACTTTGTGAGATTTTCTGAAATCTAAACAATAAATGAAGTTTTCTTTTTCTTGAGTGACAAATCTATCTCAACAGCTTCTTTTAAATTAAGAAAGGCAGAGAATAGCTAGCAAATTTTTGAAACTTCAGAAGCTCTTCCTAGAATATTTTTTAACAAATTATTGAAGAATCAGAATTTTAGAGTCATAGAACTAACACACTGCCTTAATTATGTTCTTCCATGTCATTCCATCTTCCTGGATATTCTAAAATAAAGACATTTTTTAAAATTAGATTTTAACCTACATGTGGATTTAGGTATAAATGACATTTTCTTAACTGTGACTTTAAGTGATAATGAGACCTAACCCCCCTGCTGTTTTACAGAAAATTAAGGGAAGGAAGTCATTTATTTCGACACCTCAGCAAATTTCACAAATCTAAGGGAATGAAAGTTACAGTTTGCGCTGTTTTAGAAACCAGTTCTGAGTTTTTTGGGGGAGTGTTCAGGCTCAGGTCCTGTATTGTTGATTGAACATGCCAATCTTCCCATTTTGTTTGCTTCTGTGAGTTCTGTTTTCTTTCTTAGCTTGTCTCTTGCACAAGTTAAGAATTTCATAAGTCACTGGCATTCCCAAATGTAGGGTGCACAGATTGTGTATGTGCATCTAAAAATGATGTTTTTAATAGAATGTGGAAAGACAACTAGAAGTTAAAGCATTCAAAAATACAGACTGAATTGAGCAAATGTCCATTTATTAAAAAATGCCTGCTCCTCTATATGAACTTCACCCATGTTCTAAGGTCCCATGAATAGAGGGAGGGAATGGTGTTCCTGTGGGCACGGGGAGGAGGGTAACCAGTGTGTGAACACTCCTTTCTTTCAGGGCTCCATGGGACCCTTTGCAGCACTGTGCCAGTTCTTTGGGGGCAAAACTCCATGATCTCTAAATGGTCAAGCCACATGCACAGCCCATTTTTGCCTTCCACTTGATCAGTTAAGACTGGCATCACTAGCTTATACAAGTCAAGACCTTTCCAATGAGGACATCTTTAAATGTTAATTGTGCTGTTATGAAGGAATCCTCTACTATGAACTGTGTTCAGCTCTGATTCTGTAACCCTCACTTAGCTTCACTCGTATTTCCAATGTTAACAGAAGGTACTGGAAAGGAAGCCAGCTGTCGGGAGAGCCCCGGGTAACATAGATAAAAGGCAGGCATTCAAAACTTATCCAAACCTTGTATTTCATGAGAATGAACTTGTATGTAAAGAGGAATGGAAAGGTATAGGTAGGAAAGGCAAGAAGAGTCTGGGAGGGAAGCAGTGTAACGGGATTTCAGATCAACTCCCAGTATACCTCACATTTCTTTTTTGCACTATAGTGAAGATGGGAAATGGGACACATCAAGTTGACCTTTAAATGTGAATATGGGGTTCAGAGAGGCTACAGGGATTCCCAAACAAAGGCATCTATAGGTGTATGGACCCCGTTACATAATGGGTATTTTAGAGATGAAGTTCTCAGCATAAGTGGATGTGATCAGGGTCAGGTAGAGGCCACTCATGTTTGTGAATGCCATAATGGACTAAAGTATTCTAGCTGTCAGTGACTTAAGACTGAGGGAAACGCCAATTTAGTAAATTTTAAAATAAGTACGTTAAGCATTTGGTTATATGAAAGTTTATTTTATGTTACATGTATTCTATTACTCTGCCAAGTTTCAGATTCAAGCCTAGTATGTCTACCATTCTTCATGTTACTGGCTATAAATGATGAAGAGAAAGGACAGGTGAGGGGGAAAGTTGAATTTCGAACAGCACTTTAAAAGCACTGTAAGATGTAATCCCATTTATATTGCTTTAATTCTATAAAACAGATGCCCTTATACTTCACAGTTTCACTGTATTTAGTCATTCCCCCAATACTATAGAAAGTACAAAGGGAGACTAGGTAATATTAAAACAATTGAAAACTAGGTAGCTAGTTCTTTTTTTTTCTTTTTTTTATTAAAAGATTTTCTATTCATTTTACATACCAACCACAGATTGCCCTGTCCTCCCTCCTCCTGCCCCCAAGCCTTCCCCCCAACCCACCTCCTATTCCCACCTTCTCCAAGAGTAGCTAGTTCTTGACTGATACTCGTTCTGTGCTGCTATGACATGATTATTACTTTTTCTTCTTTTTAAAAATTACGTTTATTATTTTGTGTATGTACATGTATTTCCACACATGAGTGTTCCATGATGTGCATGTAGAAGTCAGAGAGCAACTCGCCAAAGTCAGTCTTTCCCTCTACCATATGGGCCCCAGGGATTGAACTCGGGTTGCCAAGCTTGAGAACAAGTACCTTGACCCATTGAGCCATCCTGCTAACACCACTATTTGCATATCTTTTGAATTTTTATTCCTATCAGATCATTTCTTAACTTTGTTGAGATTATTATATAATTAGAACATTTCACCCTCTTATATATCCTACCTGTACTCCTTCAAATTCATGGCCTCTTATTTCACTAATTGTTGTTGCATGTGTGTGTGTGTGTGTGTGTGTGTGTGTGTGTGTGTGTAGTGTGTGTGTGGGGGTGTTCCTAAATATAACCTGTTCAGCCCATATAATACTTGTATGCATGCTTCCAGGAATGACCATTTGGCACTGGACAAGTAATTGGCATGCTCTTCTCTGGGGAAGACCACCTCTTCTGCTCCCAGCTTTCCTCAGCTGCACATAGCTCTTTGTGTAGGGTTTATGTCTTGTGGGCTTTTCTCCATCCACTTTGGCATATCCATTGGTGTAATCCTTGTTTAGTTATGTTGGTGTGACTTTATGGGTGTAGTTGCTGATATTACTAGGAGACAGAATCTCATAACAAACTCCCTGATCCTCTAAGTCTTACAATCGTTCCACCTTCTCTTCTGCAATGCTCCCTAAACCTTAGGTGCAGGTGTGGTTTCTAGATGCATCCATTGGGACTAGGCTCCACAACTTTGAATTTTTATTGGTTGTAATTTTCTGTAGCAGTCTCCATCTGTTGCAAAGGAAAGCTGTAGCCAACAGCCCTACCCACCTCTGATGTCTGTGAACCACATTAGTGACCAATATGGTACAGTAACCCTCAGGGTACAGTAGTGGCATGTATACCTTATTGGTAACCAAAAGCTCTCTAATTATACTTAAGATCTGCTCAACAGGAGGGAACACATGCCTGGTTCTGGAGCTTAGCTAACTACTCAGTGCTAATGAAGTCATGGTTATTGGAGGAGAATCAGTAGCCACTAATTCACTAAGCCAGCATAATCCCCTAACAACAGTCTATAAGCATTTGTCCTTAAACCCAAAGGTAAGTATAGTATTCACCCCTGACTGTCACTTTTGTTCATGTTCTAGAATCCCCTTCACAGCCAATCTAATTGCTCCTGTGAGTTCACAGTAGAAGTACATCTAAATGTGATCAGCATGGGATACCTCGTGTTGCTCAAGTTCTGCTATCTCCTAGAAGATCTTAGATTTTATTGTGGATTAAATATCCATTTGCATTGGTATCAGAACCATAGAAATACATTTGGAGATTTATGGCAATGAATAGCTTTGTATATTTCAACTCAGGTTTGAACATCAACCTGTGTATTTACGCACATTAAAACAGCATTTTGCCCTCATTAACTGGACCTTTCTATTTCTCAGACATACCAAGGTCATCTACCATGCTGGCTTTTGCCATCCACCTCTCTTGACAACAGTTTATGTCCTCCTTTTATCCTAGTCTGTCTGATCATTTATACCAATAGCTGTCTTTAAGACTGTGTTCTCAAGGTATTGTAATATTGAACCATGGTGTTTTATTGTTTTCTATTTTTCTTACTAATATAAGGATTTTAATGCAACATTCTCCATTTACATTGCAATTTTTGAAATGTTCATCAACTCTGTTTCTTCTAAGACAGGTTAAGTTCCTCCTGGCTAGTTTTTCATATAACTTTTATTCAAGTCTTTGACCTTGAGTCCATTCATTTTCTACAACCTATCTTTTTAATATTTTTTAAATTTTATATCACAAGTGCTAGTTAGGAAAAAAGGAGTCCACAGATGTGAAAGAAGAAATGCGAGAAAGTAACTGGGGGAGGGAATAGTATGGCAATATAGTGTATGCAAATACAACACTAAAAACAAAACAGTAATCCCTATTCATTTTGATACCATTTTAAACATACTAACATAGCTTAAGCTCTTAAGTTGGATGTCATCTTTAACATTTATTTTAGATTACAGATAATCAAATCTTATTTCTTAATTTATAACACTACCAAATAATATTCCTTTGTCAGTATTGTTATCCATTTGCTCTCATTGCTGTAAGTACAGCCTTTATTAAAATACAAGCAAACATTGTTTTCTGTGTTTCTAAAGTGCCAGGCACTGTATGTGATACTAGGGGTGTGAGGGTGAGGAACCATAGTTCCTGGCTTCAAGAGGACAATCCCAGCAAATAGGCAGTTTCAATAAGCAATGGATTAGTTGTTGTAATATGAGGATAGACAGTGAACTATTGAAACAGAAAGAAAGTGAAGGGAGTTTCCACATGGGAATTGTTTGAGGTGAATCATGGGGAAATAATGGAAATTCACAAAGTTGAAAATGGGTGGAGGTAATCTTTGAATAGTATGCCCTACAGTCAGAGGCAGTGAGTTATGGAAGAGTGTTAGATATTGTATCCTGCAGGTTGTTTGGTCTGACTGGAGAAGGCATAGTGATGAGGAAGTGACCATTCTACTAAGACAAAAGCCTGCTTTCTCACGCTCTTCAACATGCCTTCTGGCTTGGGTTTTTTACTGTGCAGCCCAGTCTCCCTTGCACTAGCTATTCAGTAACTTTCCCTAGGTGGCCCATTTATGAAGCCTGTATCCCATGCCTGGTCATGTCATGTAATGTTTAATGACTGTTAGTACCAAGTTTCTTGAATTACAGGCCATCTGAGATCATATAAATACCTTCTATTCAATCTGCACTGGAGCAACAGAAGGACAGTACTCAAGTTTACTTGTGTTGGGTTTAGGAAAACTGCAAAACAGTATTACATACAGCTTCTTAGCCAGTGTGAAAATTGATGAGAGATTTTTGCTTCTCCATTTGAAAATATGAAGTTTTGGTGATGAAAAGATTCAGCAAAAGCAATTTGTATAAGGTCTCATGTAGCCCTGGCTGGCCTCATACTGGTTAGGTAGCTGAAAAGAACCTTGAATCTTCACCCCCGCCACTCCCCACCCCCCCACCCTGTCTTCACTTCCTGGGTCCTGAGACTACAGGTATGTACCAATACTACAGATTTTATATGGTGCTAGAGACCAAAAAGGGTCTCATGTGCTTGGCAAATACTCTACCCACCGAGTTACATTCCCAAACCCCAAACATAATTTATTAATCTTTTATTTTCACTTAACATTTTCGTAACAAAATACCTGGGAAGATTGACAGCTACCAGGTTCAAGAATAACAGCAACATAAGGAGGGCATGGTGGTTCATACCTGCAGTCTCAGCACCTGGGTAACTGATGCAGGAAGATCAAGCCACATCTGCCTGGTCTGAATAGAAAGACTCTCCCTTAAAAATCAAAACAAAAGACTGTCAAGATGGTTTGGTTGGTAAAGGGACTTGTTGTGCAAGCCTCTTGATAACTTGAGTTCAATCCCTGGAACCCACATACAGGTGGGAATAGAAAACTGACTCCACTATGGACCTCTAACTTCCATACACATACACATGCACCTCCACACTCATGTCCACAAACAATTTTCTTTTTGGTTTTTCAAGACAGGGTTTCTCTTTGTAGTCCTGGCTATCCGGAAACATGCTGTGTAGACCAGGCTGGCCTGGAACTCTCAGAGATCCAACTGTCTTTGCCTCCTGAGTGCAGGGATTAAAGGTGTGGGCCACTTCACCACAATAAGAAAAACAAAAAAACAAAAAACAGAAAGTTAACAGTCAAATGAAAGATTACAGCTTCCTAGATAGGAAGTAAAGGGCAATGTGTGAATTGCTACATAATGTCTTTAGGGTAAAGACAAATTACCACAGTAATGACTTCCTATACAGAAACTACCCTAACATGATTGGACATATAATAATACTTAAATATTTTAAAAACTAATCCCACATGTTATCCAATACACATTTGTTTCTTCCTACAACTTTTGGGTTGGTCTTCACAGTCATTACTCTGGTTTTTGTTAATCTCTTTCAGAAAAGTACATATCCAAATATCAAAGCCAAATCCTAAGTCACAGGTGCCTCTCAAAGCCTCCCGAAAGAATGGAGGAGGAAGGAAAGACAAAACAAGCTCAGCCCTGCTGGAGAAGCCAAGTGCAGTCGCCAAGGGTTGAGGAGGCAAGCCTGGCGTGTGACTGCTCAGGAACTAGCTCTCAGATTCAGTAGTTTTTCAGTAGATGCAAACACAGGCTGAGAGATAAAGCTAAGGAAATTTGGATTCAGTTGTCTGTAACTCATTGAGCCTGTTACACCCTTAGAGCCAACCATAGGGACACTTCCTCATTGGGAATGAAAGAACACTTTTGTCTTGACTCTGATACATTTTGGAGAGGAAATGAAAGAGGCTGTTTCACCAGAAGTTGGATAATAGGATAATAAACATAACAGCAATGGAAACCCCATACAAAATGACATCTGTAAATTATGTGTGATCGCATAACCTACCCCAAACTGCATTAACATGAGTGTTCCCACAGGTTTTAGATGGCAGATATGCAGCTAGGCCTAGGAAGTTGGGGTAATGGAGCAACCCCAGATGAAAACACTAGCTTTATGTCTATGCAATGAAAAGGGGCTTAAAGGATCATCATGAAGACAGTGTTCATTACATCCTTTACTCTTCCTGCAAGAGTTTTGATCACCTGTGTTTATCCAAGAGAACAAAGTTTCCTTTCCATGTCAACTCTTTTTTAACCATCTAAAATAAATTCAAGAAAATACAAATAACCATTGCTTAAACATGAAACACCACTGGCTTATTTTCAGGTCTGCTTTGTAGAATTTAAGATAAGTGGTTCAACACTAGGTGAGTAATTCCATTATGTTGACAACTCTTTGGCCAAGATTTATGGAAGGCTGAAACTTAATACACTGTTATGATTGAATTTGGATATGGGCCTTTAAAGATTTTCTAACAGTATGTGCACCTTTTGCTCAAATTAGTGTCTTGTTTCCTTGGAGTTGTCAAAGCCTTTGACCTTTCGTACATTCCTCCTTGACCATCACCTTCATGCAAAATCTGGTACTTCTTGTAGACCAGAATCTTCATTTCTGAAATTTTATGCTAGATCTCCATCCCTATCTTAGCCTCCTATTATTCCAGCTCCTATTTTCTCCACCTACTGATGTCTGGTCCCATAACTCTAATTTAACTCAATCTTAAAATTCTGAGTTTCCTTTTGGAGGAGGGGATGGGAGTGGGTTGGGGGGAAGGCTGGGGGAGCAGGAGGTGGGATGAGAGAGAGAACTGTGGTTGGTAGGTAAAATGAATTAAAAAATTAAATAAAAAATATCTGAGTTGCTTGGAAAATCTGGGCTTTTGTTCCTTAGGTAATTCTATTGTCTATATCCACAAACCTTGCCTTTACTGTCCTTCCATACTCCTGTGTCAAAAGACAGACCCTAGATCAACCCAGCCACCTCTCAGATCTAGCCAGTACCTGAACTCATAAGCAATATTGGAAAAATTCAAACACATTGACAGGTTCTACTGAAAGGCAAGTTTGTATCTGAGAGTAGCTTTGGGGTAAAACACTTGACTTGTGTGACAGAGACTCTGTGTATTTTGCTCAGAACCACAATAAAAACCAAGCTAAACAGAAAATAAGGTCCTTATCTTTGTTGGGTGATGCAAGTGCAAGATTTTATCTGTTCTATTGTAGCTCACTTTCTTGTTTTCCTGAACTACTTCAAATCTTCACCATTTTCCTTCAGGTTTTACTTTTATTTGTCACCTCCATTGGTTTCTGCAAATGATCTATTACTTGCTGAAAATGATAATGCCAATATGCTATAGTCATTCTGCCACTTCTAATACATTTGTATCTACACACATTCTTCTTTTTTACTAAGGTAAAGTAATCTAACAACAGCAAAATAACACAATGTACATTAGTTTCCAGTACACAAATCTCTCACTATTGAGATTCCACTTTGGAATTCTTTACTTTTTTTATAGTCATGAAACTATCTATGAGAGAGGAGTGATCCAGAAGGGATTTTGATCAGGACCTCTGGGATTGAAATTGATAATTGGGATTCAGTTTCAGATAAAGCAGAATTTAAACCACGGTAGGAAGACAAATGGCTGGCACTAAACACTCTACAATACCAGTAAATACTTAACAATGCTGATAAACACTTTTTTTTCTCATCTTGGTTCCCCTAACCCTTTCATCTCTGTGGCATTCTATCTCTTTATTTATTTATTTATTTATTTATTTGTTTGTTTGTTTGTTTGGGTTTTTTGAGACAGAGTTTTTTCTGTGTAGCTTTGGAGCCTGTCCTGGAACTCGCTCTGTAGACCAGGCTGGCCTCAGAATCGCAGAGATTCACCTGCCTCTGCCTTCCAAGTGCTGGGACACAACCCCTAGCTGGCATTCTGTCTCTTAACCTCGTGTGTGTGTGTGTGTGTGTGTGTGTGTGTGTGTGTGTGTGTGCAACTGCACATGTACCACAGGTGCATGTGACCATCAGTCCTTGCCTTCCACTTTCTTTTGGACTTTCCCACCCAGTTTCTGTTTTTGCTTGAGTAGCCACTCCTGTGTAGTGAATGTCAAGCCCTCTAATTGTTCATCTTTCACTTGCTATCTGCTCCCTCCCTTCTAGAAGGGGAAATTGACTGTCTCACCTACAATCTGTTTTCTTTGCTCTTACAGATTTCTTTGTCTAAAAACAGTTGATCCTTCTATCTCTTCTTATTCAGTCTTTATGCAGCTCCTTCTTTTCAGGGGGTACAAGCGAAGCTAGTGTGTAAGGCTTATTCTGTGGTGCTTGACTATGTCGTCAACCTTCTTTCCTCTCATGGCACCTTTCCATAAACTAGATACAACTATTTTCAATTTCTCATCCACAATGCGCTCTTCAGGGATAACAAGAGAAAGCTTTAATTTCCCTTTTCTGGAAATCTCACTGCCTTGGGTCTTTCCTTCACTCCTCTCATGTTGCTCCCTCACCCTTTCCTAAGCTGAAGCTTTCCTCACTGGACCCACAGCTCTAAACGTCACCTTTCAGAGAATGACTTCTTGGTCTTTTACATCCCCTACTGTGCTCATGGCTATTCATCATGGTTCATTGTATATTCACTTCTCAGCTAATGACCTGTGTTATTGACTTTTTCATCTGCATTCCTAGCACATCGCACAGATGTGAGACGTAAAAAATACACATAAAATCATTAGCTGAATGAAAAAAAAGGAAGCATTTCATTTATTTTATTGTGTTACTGATTCCATGTCAGCACATGGTAGGATATGTGTGATAACTTAGCATATAAGTAAGCCTCAATTTGTGTGTGATGAAAAATATATATTGTGTTATACCTTGATTGCCTCAACTCAAAGAAGACCGCCTAGCTAGCTTTCCCTCGCACTCAGTGCTTGTGTGCTTGCATTTCTCCATCATGGGCTTTGAGTTGCTGCCATCTGGAATGAGTTGGTCTGGTTCATTGATGTGCAGTTTGTGTCTGGCACAGGACAGACTTTCAACAGAAGCTGGAGGATTTATTGCCCAATTAAGTGCTTTCCTCTCAAGGAAATTTGGGAGAAGGGAGGGCTAGGTTCTACTTTCCTGTGTTCCTAGCCATCTTGATCCTAAAAAGATAGCTTTGTTTCTGAGGCTCGTCAGTCCTCAATTGCCTTTCTTCCTGGCTTCCCAGTTATATATGGATATTACGTATTAAAACCTGAGTACACTGGTTTTCTATACTTATTTTCACACACATTCTAAGTACTGTACACACAGTGATATATATATCTACATATTCATGTGCACATAAGGATGTGAACTGTAGGTCAATAAAGATGCTATTATAAAATATAAATCTATATGAACACATAATTTACCCCAATCTTAAAGTCAAAACAATCACAGCATACATACCTGTAAAAATCAGCCAATGAATAGTCTTTAATCAATGTTGCCACATCTGAGGGCGTGTTATATTTGATGAGTTAATATTGACATGTTGCCTGTGAGTTTCTAAATAGTGTAGCATTTACCAGGAACTTATAAGTAGGCATTTTTTTCCTCCTGCCTTTAATGGACTTTGATTTTTATGCCTTTAGAACTTGGACACTAGGCATTTTAATTCATGTGCTTATTGTTCTCACTTTATAGGATAAACTATACAAATTAGAAGAACTTCATGATAATAGCAAGATAGTTTCTTTTTTCTGTAGCTGTAAGTTTTCCTGTGTCCCACCCAGTCCACAGCTGCTCAGACACAAATAAACACACAGAGACTTATATTAATTATGAACTGTATGGCCATTACCTCAGGCTTATTACTGATTAGCTCTTACATTTAATTTAACCCATAATTCTTACGTTTAGCTACATGGTTTGATACCTTTTCTCAGTTCTGCCTTGTCATCTTGCTTCCTTGATGTCTAGCTGGCAACTCCTGACTCAGCCTTCTTCCCAGAATTTTCCTTGTCTGCTTGTCCCACCTATACTTCCTGCCTGGCTACTGGCCTATCAGCATTTTATTTATCAAACAATCAGAGCAACACATATTCACAGCATACAGAATGACATTCCACAGCATTTTTCAGTAATCTTCTTCCCCAGGATTATGGTAAATTTAAATAGATAAAAATACATTGAGTCTTTTGGCAACAAGATAAGTAGATATTCATATAATGAAAATCATAACTTCCAATATTCAAAGGCTAAATGTTAAACATAAGCCAGCTCTTATGCAGAAATGACATTTACATCTTCATTTATTTTTAGATGCTAGGCATGGGTGATTAGCTTTGCATCAAATTGAAAAACTTACCTGTAAGATTCTTTATGAATGAAACACTTATCTTGAGTTTTTCTTCCACTATTTTGTTATCTATTATATCATAAGATTTTGTGATGCTGGTTTCTGAAAAATTTCTTTAAACTGGTTTAAAAGGTATGAGAAAATGATAGTCTACACTTGGTAAAGAATCTCTAGGTAAGCAAATTATAGATCTAAATTGTCAAGTTAACTCTATAATCATCACACCAATACTGGAACAGAAGTTTTGATTTTATGTTCTCAGTTGTGAATACAATAAAGAGTCTACCTCTATCCACAGGCTAATATTTCATTTCCTTCAGTCTTCTTGCTTAATCCTTGCATGGGTATGTGATTTAGTCTTCTCCTAGGATAATTCATGCATTTTTCATTGAAAGAAACATCTATTGAACCCCATTCTGTGATGGCACAGGACTAGGTATTTTGGGTACAAAAAAATATAAAACATTGTCTTTGTTAACAAAAATCCACTGTTTAATGATACACTTGGCAAGTGGTTCTTGGTTACAGACAGTAACCAGAGGTGGATTTCCAGTGCTTTGACATTCCTAAGGGAAGTCTTGGTCAACTCAAATAAAAAAGCCATAGTGACAACAAAAATACTAAAATTGTCATAATCCAAGTAGTAGCCAATCACCTGCAAACTCTTAACATAATTTTAATAAAATATGAAATATCAGATTATATGAATAAAAAGAAATCCACTAGGAATTAACAACAGAACTCCAGACGTTTTAGGAGTTACAAAAAGTCTAAAAGGATTATTCTCTGTGATTGAATTCCTTGAACTCATTTAAATGCTTATGGATCAATTAAAAATCTAAACTTTTGGACTGCAACACCATTCTATCACCAGGCTATGTCAACCACAGTTCTATAAACATGGTGTGTTGAAAATGAAATTTCTATTTAGTCAGGTAGTGAAGACATAATAAAATCACACTATAGTTTGATAAATATACATTCCTAAAAAATGTATTGAGTTGCCTTTGTGCCATCTACCAGATATAGATCTTCAATAAATCCCTTTTGCGAAACTAGCCAAGTCTATTACCTTGAGAAAACGCAAATCCCTACTCATTGCACACCACTCCAGTGGAGAACCCACCACTTTGGCAAGCATTTTATTACACTTGAGAACTTCTACCCTAAATGGACCCAGTTCGACTTACCTACTATGTTGCATTCTTTTCATTCCTACAGTCCCTCATTTCCTTTCGATTCAGATGATTACTATAGATTTATTTCTTTAGGGAGACAAAAATGAGGCAACTGGGAACCTTGTCTCAAAAAGTTAAGGTGGAGAACACCAGAAAACGTCAGTAGACAATGATTTCTGTCTTCTATCTGCTGCAAAAATATAACATTTGTGTGCTTATATGTCCACATGTGCTTATCAACACACACACACACATACACACATACACACACATACACATACACACACACACACACACAAACACAAAATGATCTTGATCTTTCTTGGATTCTCACTATTGGATCTACAAGCCTTTTCAGACTTTAACAGCTCCTTTCTATGTGTGTGATATCTCCACACTCACTAAGTCCATTTCTCTATACTTGTGGTCTCAGCCTGCTTTATTCTTAAGTTTTACTATAGCAACTACTCATCTTCTTCCACATGTAATGAATTATCACTACATAGGATAATTTCCAGTAGAATAAAAACATTCTTGATAGCTTTTATATTAAGAAAAATTTAATGTCATATTTCCCTCTGACAAATTTATGTTTTTTTTCTTTTATTGCAAGGCTTTTCAGCAACCTACCCTTGTTCTTTAAAGAGCTTATATGTGGAGCTTCTACCCTTATCATTCTATTGAAAATATTTTTTCCAAGGTTCCAGTAACCTAGTTGCCCCCTTCACGGACTATCCAACCTTATCTCTTCGGCATATTTGACACATTTCCCTCTTTCTTAAAACATTTCCATTTCTTAATTTCTGTCTTAGTTTCCTTTCTATAAAAAGTGTTCAGTGGTGCCCATGTTTAACTACATAATATATATTTTAAGAAGATTAAATGAATTATTCTAACACCTATCCAGTTTTAATAAGTTCCCAGAATAAAAGGTTTCTAAAATAGAAAGCTAGTATTTCGTTTTTTCAATTTGCACTTTTCTATTCTTTCTCCCATTTCAGTGACCATGTCATAATTTTGACTTTGTCTGTGCATCTGCTTCCTGACCTATGTATACTGATGTGCCCTAGTCCTCTGCTTTCTTCTACATCTTTTCCCTCTTCCTTTTTGTTCCTACAGTTTGGTGTGTGCTTCATTCATCTGTGTATGTTAACTTCCTCAATTTATATCTCCATTTCTTTTCCTTCCTTTGATGCTCAACTTGTTTTACTATTTGGCACCTTCATTTTTAGCCTAGTAAACATTTTAAGTTTAAAATCAACAAAAAGAATTTGTAAGTTACCTGGACAACTTTTAGATGTTGTAAATGGTATTGATACACACCCAGTTACTTAAACATTTTGGTTGATGTAATTTTCTTGTTCTCCATATCTAATCAATTATTGTTGACTTTACCACTGGACATTTTCCTAAACTCCTTTGTCTCTCTCTAGTCTTCATCATGATGATCTCTTTCCTGGCCCAGTGTACAAAGCTCCTAAAAGACATTTTACCTTCCATACTTGGCTTTTAAACATTGAGATTGTACTTGTCAACAAAGACCTCTTCATAAATCATTTAAATTATGATCCCCTTTCCTGCCAACACTGTCTGGCTTCCCACACATCTCTCTATTGCTGCCTGTTAACATGCTTGGCTTGCTATCCCATCATTTTTCTCTTGGTTCAGTAAGTGTCAGCCCAACTATATTTCTTTTTAATTAACTCAGTTTGTTCTTTGGCAACCTCATACATCTAAAGAATATGTTCTGGTTCCTTTCCATCCCCACTCTCCCTTAGCTCTCTCCCACCTCACTAGCCCCTCTCCTTCGTACCTGTCCTTCCACTAGATTCATGACATTTAATTTTATTTAGCGATCTATTTAGTTTATCCAGGGCCACCTGTGTGGCCATTGGATTGGGGTTATCCATTGGAGTATGGTAGAGTCAAGAATGGGTCCAAAATCGAAGGCAATTTCCTCCTTCACAATCTTATCAGTACCAAATTGTTGTGGTACTTATTAGCCTCTTTACAGTCTATGTCTAGCTGTTCATGGATGCAATCTTGCGTTATTTTTATCTTTAACCAGAGAAGTCTCTCCAGTGGCTACACATGGTTCTGAGATAGTTATATGTTGGCCACTAAACAAAACATTTATACTGCTTCTAAGGCTCAGTGAACTTGTAGAGGAAGGAGTGGTAGAATGCAAGACCTGGGGATAGGTAAAAGGTATGTAAAATGCTATCTTATGAGCAATAGGCAGCTAATGTAGTCATGAACTTGTACTGGACATTTATTTTCCTTCTATCTTTATTTCTTTACCTTCTTCTTCTTCTTCTTCTTCTTCTTCTTCTTCTTCTTCTTCTTCTCCCTCCTTCCTCCTCCTCCTCCTCCTCTTCCTCCTCCTCCTCTTCCTCCTCCTCCTCCTCCTCCTCCTCTTCCTCTTCCTCTTTCTTCTCCTTCTTCTTTTTTTTGGTTTCACTAATGCAATAAATTCCTCTCCAAAGTCAAGACCTTTGCACAGCCCTTCACTCCATGACTCTTTCAGATCTTCTTGTGAATGTCTTTAAATCTTCTGTGAGGAAAAGTAATTTCTGCCCAGTGAGGTCTTTCTTGGTCACTCAATTTAAACCAGCCTTACCCAGAGTTTATCCAATTGATCTTTCTTAATTTCTTCTTAGTGCTCACAATGGCTAACTGTCAAATATTCTTGTTCTGCATTTCTTTTTCATTTGTTTCATACTCCTTCCTCCTTCTGAGAATGCAATCATCTTCAGATCAGAACACTGGAATGCTGAGTCCCCAGTGACTATGCCCATGCCTGACATGTGGTCCCTACTAAATAAGTACTGTTGAACCAAAAAAAAAAAAAAGTTTGGAATGGAATACTCCCAATAGAGGATGAGAACAAAATGTTAATCCCTTGTGTTTGTTGATAACACTGAATGTAAGTAAATTATGCCTTCCTTAATGCTAACAACCTTCAAACCTTACATCTGGCCAACATAGACTTGAATAATATAAATTACTGGGTTTTAAGGAATAAGAAATATCATACTAAAGTTTCAAAGAAGGGTTTCTTATTTATAATAATTGGTCTCTTCATGTCTTTTTGTTAGGCTTCTATGACAGTTTCTACAATTACCTGACTTTCTCCATTCATGAATTGTTGATAAAAAATCTCTGCCTCTTTGTAAATGTACAAATATGTACAAATATAAATATTGTGTGCTGGTTAGCTTGTTCTGAACTTGACACAAGCTAGAATCATCTGAGAAAAGGAAGTCCCAGTTGAGAAAATGCCTCCATTAAAGTTGGCCTGTAGGCAAGTCTGTGGGGCATATTCTTGACTAATAACTGATGGAAAGGTCCTGCCCATTGTCAGTGGTATCACCTTTGGACAGGTGGCCCTGGGTTTTATATGCAGAAGCAAACTGAGCAAGCCATAGGGTATATGCCAGTAAACAGCATGCTTCCATGGACTCTGCTCCAGTTCCTACCTTCAGGTCTCTACTTTGAGTTCCTGCCCTGAATTCCCTCCATGAAGGACTATAATCTGCAAGATGAAATAAACCCTTTCTTTCCCAAATTGCTTTTGGTCACAGTTTTTATTACAGCAGACTAGGACACACTGCTGGTATATTATAGTTGTTAATATTACACATGGCTTCTGAATTTACCAGATTGGGGATTAGTGTAGAAATGTCCATTAGATAATGGCCATGTACCATTTATGCACTCATTTCATTAATGTCTTCAACAAATACATATAAGGCATCTATGTGTCACAATCTATGCCTGAAACTATATAATGAATTAAGCATAACTTGTTGTTCCTCTCTGATCAATGACACTAAGGCAAGTTATCAATATAGCCAAGATTATCATACCAGAACTGCCATAATTTCAAGTAGAGATTATATATTATATTGTAATCAAGTAGAGATTATATATTATATTGTAATTGCAAAAGAGATTTGGGTCCTAGAGACCAAAGTATAACCATTGAGTGTTTAAAAAAGACCAAACACGCTCTGTAAAAAAAAAAAATCTTTAAAACAGACTCTACAAAGCACACTACAGGAAAATATTTAATAACTGAACTGTGAGATAGTACATTGTGGAGATTAGTATCTATGTAAGAGAACATACTCATTATTTTAATTTTATCGTTAACTTCCCTTCTCTGATCTTCAGTTGAAAGTCTGTCAGTTCAGGTGAACTCTCTCCTAATCATACTAATGAAGGAGAGAGACTCACTGAAGGTTTTAAAGAAATTGTCCGTGCATGTTACATGGAATTTGCTCTTAAAAGGAATTCCACCGTAAAATTTATGTGGCAAAATTATTTCATTATTATTTTTTTATGAAAATAAACATAATTAAAATTTGTTTTAACTATTTAAATAAATTAAATGAAAAATTAAACTTCCGCATCTTACGACTCATGGTGATGCTCATTATGATGTGAGCAGGTCCAACTGCAAATAGTGTTCTAATTACCTACATCAGTGAATTCTCTCGTGGGTGAAAGAGGTTAAGTTGTGATTATCTTATATACAGATTCATTGAAATCATATATATATATATATATATATACACATATATATAGACATATATACATATTCTAAGTATGCATTCATTATGGAATAATTCTGAAGGCTATACCATTAGATTTGTCAGCCGTGTCTCAAGAATTCTGAAGTGATAGTGACTTCTCTATAGTGCAGATTTGAGTTATTTTGCATCATTTAAAGACTGATACACATAAACATATACTAGTGAAACACTGAGGAGTCAGACATTAAGGATGCTTTTATTAAGGTTGTCACTTCTTGATTACGTTGAGAAATAAAGCATATGTTTTTTCTGACAGGAACGCCGTGCCTGTGTTATGATGAACAAACCTTTGGTGACATCTAGTGGTGAAGCACAGATTTAGCTAGTTACACACATATTCCAACGTTTTGTGCACTGCTAATTTCCTAAAAGGGAAATTTAGGAAACTTACTGTCTTCATCAAAAATACCTTCAAATGGTTAAGAATAAATTGAAAATTAAAAAGTGTCAGAAGTAACATTTACAAAGTGACTAGACAATTTATCATGAGAAACTGTTGAGAACAAATTTTAAATAACTTATTTCTATTCTCATGCTTAGCCTATATCAGATCTAGGCATAAAGGCCAGCAATTTGTTCTGCTGAGGTCTTCCTAGTGAATTTGATTTAATTAATATACCTTGAGTAAATATTTCCAACCTTCCACAATGCACTGGTACCCACATTTTCTTACTTGAATTATCAAGTAACTATTTCTGTAGTTGGACTTTTGCCAGCTCCCAAATAGCCACACAGAAACTTCTTATTAATTAGCAAAGTTCAGTTGATAGCTTAGGCTTGTTACTAACTAGCTCTTACAACTTAAATTAACCCATATATTTTCATCTATGTTATTTTACATGGCTCGGCTACCTTTACTTTGTAAAGCCCATGCTGCTTCCTCTTTGTCTGGCTGGCGACATTTCATGATTCCGCCCTTCTTCTTTCCAGCATCCTCTGTGCCTGGAAATCCTGCCTAACTATTGGCCATTTAGGTCTTTATTAAACCCAAATGAGTGACACATCTTCACAGTGTACAAAAAGATTATTCCACAACACATTTTCATCAGATTAATGGCAGGAAATTGTTTTGGTCTAATTCCCCAGTTATATGTTTTATATAATCCACTTGGCCAGAAAATAAGAAGATAAAATCTTTGTATATTGCCAAACTGCAAAGAGCAAAATTATCTATATTTTTAATGAATGTAGTCACTTAGTCTTATGGACACATTTTAGTGTAGAAAGAGTATTTTGGAGACCACCAGAGCCTGTCTTCAAAGGTGCATGTACTAACAGAAATCAGGAGGGATGGGTGAACATTGTTGAATCTCAACATTATTTTCAGAAATAAATACTGACTGCATGAATGCCATCTATTTTATTTTTCTATAACCCTTCTATTACTCTTTAGAATAAAATCCAACCCAGAAGCTAGAGGGGAGGCAGTCACAGCCATGTCTAAAAGCTATGTGGACATTGCAAGTGGAACTGAATTTTTAATAATTATTCAGTTGGTTTAAATACTTTAGGTGTTTAAATACAAACTCCTTTTCTCATAGTTTCATTTGCCTACATGAATGTTTCTGTGTAGCTAGAGTTTTCCTGCCTGGCCCACGGTCAGGACAAATCTCTTTCACCTGCCAGTCCCACAGCCGCTCAGACCCAACCAAGGAAACACAGAGACTTCTATTGCTTATAAACTGTATGGCCGTGGCAGGCTTCTTGCTAACTGTCCTTATATCTTAAGTTATCCATTTCCATAAATCTATATCTTGCCACATGGCTCGTGGCTTACCGGCATCTTTACATGCTGCTTGTCCTGGCGGTTGCTGGCTGGCAGGCTGGCAGGCAGTGACTCCTTCTGCCTTCCTGCTCTTTTAATTCTCTCTGTTAGTCCCGCCTACTTCCTGCCTGGCCACTGGCCAATCAGTGCTTTATTAGCAACACATTTGCCATACAGAACATCCCACAGCATTTCTGTGTTGATCAAATTAAATGTTTAATTTTCACTTTGCCATGTTGAGTTCATCCTGCAAACTGACAGACAATATAAGGGTACGTGATGGTATAAAACACTGTATTGTCTTGGAATAAAAATGTGGGGTTTTTTTGTAATAGATAAACTCCACTGTATTAATTGTACTGTATGAGCAGTCAAATATTTGAAATGCAAGGTCAAAATTTTAGATGAATTATAAATATAACTCAAATTATATTATTCATTATACATATAATTTAATACAAATTAAATTATGTTATTTATATATGATATTAAATCATACATAAATTTAAAGACAAATATAATTCCAAAGTCTTTACCAAGCTCCTATGTATACCACATTTAGTTTAACTTAACTTTTGTCATGAATTTCCTTCCCATTGCTTGATATTGTGAGAATGCCTTCAGAGATACCTTGGCATTGAATGAGTCTGCAGTATTCAATAGGACAGGACTAAAGAGCTGAGATTTAACTGATGAGTGGATAAAAATATTTTATGACTTATTCTTCATAAGTATTGCCAAGTGGCTGTAAAAAAATACCTTAAAAAAATCCTTCGTTTCCAATAGTACTAATTTGACTTTTTTTAAATTAGGAATTAAACTTTTTTGGTAACTTTTGCTAAAAGAAATTTGTATCCTGTTTTATTTGAAATTTATACCTTTAATATGAAATTATCTGAATGCGTTCTCTTGTTTTGGTGCATATGTTTTCAGCATTTGTGTAAACTTTAATGCTTTAGCAACCGAATCTTCCATCCTGGCTTGTGCTTTTTAAGGCTTTCCTCATACCCCCTTTCCATCACCATCTTTTTTTTTTTCCTCCTAGCATTTTATTTATTTATTTATTAAATTTAATTTTACATATCAGCCACGGATTCCCTTGTTCTCTCCCCTCCTTTCCTCCCCCCCCCCCCCCCCCCCCGCCTTCCCCTCAGCCCACCCCCCATTCCCATTTCCTCCAGGGCAAAGACTCCCCTGAGGATTGAGTTTAACCTGGTAGACTCAGTCCAGGCAGGCCCAGTCCCCTCCTCCCAGGCTGAGCCAAGTGTCCCTGTATAAGCCCCAGGTTCCAAACAGCCAGCTCATGCACTGAGGACAGGACCTGGTCCCACTGCCTGGATGCCTCCCAAACAGATCAAGCTAATCAACTGTCTTACTTATCCAGAGGGCCTGATCCAGTTGGGGGAGAATTGTTGAGACAAATATCCATCACCATCTTTCTCCTTATTTTCAGACTTACAGAGTCACCTCTGCCCATCGGAGACAGTTGATAAGCAGCTACACCTTAGTTTGTGCTGTCCTACTTTTCAGTACTTTGTTTTTCTGCATAAGAGTTCATTTTCATGTATAGCACAAAATATTTCCTTAAACCCATTTGCATGTGTATTTTAAATAATGATTGCAGAACCCTTTCTTACATAATGGCAACTTTCACTCTGATGTGGCTACTTTCTCCATCTACAGAAGCATTATTTTTAAGACCAGCACATGTGTCTCATTCTGAACTTTTCCTCCTGATGAGGTTGTCACAGGCTTTGAGCATCACTAACATTTATTTATGGAGTGAGTGGCTATAAGTCTGTGTACATTTTGGTTGTCCAATACACTGATCAACACTCAGATCTTCTGACCTCAAATCTAAGTGTCTGTCTTCTACATCTTACTCTTCTTAAAATTTTACTACAATTGTCTCCTAAGTATGCTGATCTTAGACGGATCCAGTGGGGACTTCTGGAAACCTAGCCTCACTCTTTCAAGGTAGCTCTTATTCTGAGATAAGTTAAGTGCCTGTGTTATTTGTCATTTGCTTTGAGTTTTGGTTTGGTTCTGAGTCTTCAGTATTTTATCAATTAACAGAAAGACTTGGAGCAAAAACAAGAGTAATTTATCAACAGAACAGGTAGCAAACCTGAGAAAAAGTTTTCCTTTTTCTACCTAGTCAACCCACCCTTTTGACTGTAATAGAGACAAGACAGTTTCAAAGATGCTCTTTCACAGTATAATCCTGTGCTGTTTATGGACACACACACACACACACACACACACACACACACACACACACTAACCATTCTGGGGAGCAACTGCTAATGTCCTGAAATAGCAGAACAATTCAAGGACAAGACACCTTGGTACCCAGTGTTTTATGTTGAATGTACATTTTGCATTCATAGTCTTAATATGAAGTACACGTTTCAAAAGTAAAACAGAAAAGACATGAATATAAACTCAGTTATAAATACGACCTGTGTCATTAAACACAGTCTGTTTGAAAACATTCACAGGGAATAGGCAGTGATTTATTTGTTTGTGTAGATAGGCATGGAAATTCCTCCTCACTAAATAATCTCATTCGAATTCTTTGCGTTCAGTAAATTCTAAGCACTGGGGAATACATTTTCCTTCCATAACTCAATGTGGTTTGCATTAGTTCTTAATAAATATATTATGATATGCTATATACCTCCGTTTTCATGTTTAGAAATCATTGCGTAGCTTCCTGCCAACCACCTCCAAAATCAACAAACAGGTTGTTGCACACAAGGTGAGTAACTGTGTGTCTTTTAAAATTAAATTATTATCCTTTTAAAAATTAACCACGCTTACTTGTGCACCACCCTAGGCATGGTACTGACCCCTTGTAAGCAGTTTTGAAGGTTATTCAAGGAAATTAGGTCATTTTCAAATCATTTCAAATACATTCATTTTTATTTTGAACCAACAGGATTCTAAGTTGCTAAAAGAGAAGCATCACAAAGATATTCAAGCCAGAAAAAGACGATATCACTATTTGGTTATATCTGGCAAAGGTTTACATTTAGAGTTGCTCAGTAAAATGTCAAGTCCTTTCCCTGCAAGGTAGGGGTGCCAACAATGTTTTAGTTGTGCAGCACTGATATCCAATGGAGATGCCAATGAAACCTTGTGTATTCCTTTTGAAGAAATAGAGACACATCACAGTATTCCCAAGAAATCTTCCACACTGAAGAACTGGTTCAATTTTAAGCCATAGTCATATCTCTGTCTTGTCTCTTCCAAACAGCATTGCACTTTTCCACAGAGCTTCTGGAGTGTATGAGTTTTCCATTGTCATCTCTCTGTTGGAGAGATGCAAATTCTTGTTTCTTTTATTCATCAGGTAACAGTCATTGTTGAAAATGCCACTTATTTATACATGGTAATATTTGTGACATCAAAATGAAACTGTAAGATGCTATTGAAGACAGTCAGTTATTGTAGATTTCCCCACATTATTTGATAGGGTCAGGTTGGATCAATGTTGAGTAGATTTTCTAATGTTGTACATTATGTCTGTTTTAATAATTTTAAAAAAGAGGCCAATAAGTACTGGTGGTAAATGAAGACACATATAAATGAATGCTTTTTTTTTAAACCATGAATGCCCAGGACAATCAGTACAGAAGGAAATAATTTTT
The DNA here is from genome assembly GCA_902168425.1 of Peromyscus attwateri. Taxonomy (NCBI): domain Eukaryota; kingdom Metazoa; phylum Chordata; class Mammalia; order Rodentia; family Cricetidae; genus Peromyscus; species Peromyscus attwateri. The sequence goes on along the minus strand of CABHPP010127455.1, from coordinate 10,547 downwards.
CTATGCAATGAGATGTCTATCCAGCAGGGCTGAGTGGAGTCTTATTCAAACAGTTTTGACTTGAGTTCAGGAATCATATTGAAAACAATTTTAAAAAAGGGGGAATGTGTGAGACATCTCTCTCTCTCTCTCCCTCCCTCCCCCATCTCTCTCTCTCTCTCTCTCTCTCTCTCTCTCTCTCTCTCTCTGTGTGTGTGTGTGTGTGTGTGTGTGTGTGTGTGTGTGTTGTACTCACAGGTGGAGGGATATGTATGAAGTATACGCTCATATATGTAAGGGTATAGTTACCCATGCACACATGAAGGCCAGTTGTATATCCTGGTCTACCAGATCTCCCCTTATTCTCATGAGACAAGATTTATCACTGACCCTATAGCTAGATTGGTAGCCAGTCACCTACAAAATTGTCTTATCTCCAAGTTGTAGGCACTTGCACAGCCACACTCAACTGGGAATTTGAACTGAACTCCTCATGCTCAGCCATCACTCTTACCCACTAAGCCCCATTTCTCCTTGTCCATTTGATGAAAGATTTTAACTTCAGAGCACAGACCTAACTCATGTTAGATACCTGTCACACTGGTATGAAGACTGCACTTACCAATGCCAGATTGTCTTCTACCCAAAGTAAATAAAAACAAAACAAAACAAAAAACAGAAATACAAGGGCAAACAAAAAAGGAAAAAGAGAAAGAGAGAGAAGAGAGAGAGAGATACTGACAAACACAAACTAAGAACAAAACCGATTATTTATAAGACTCCAATACTCCTAGCTAAACTCTAACTTTTTATTTTCTTGTACAGAAATATGTGCAAATTTTTCATTTGTTTGTTCTGCTTTTTCCTTTTCAAACTGTGCTTTGGGTTCTGTTAAATTTAAGATTTTATTATTTTTTCTTTTTCCTTTTTAATAAAGGATCATGAGTTATAGTGAGTATGTTTAAACAATAATGTGCATACTTTAAGAAAAATGCATAGTGAAAGATTTAGTGAAAAATAAGAATTTAAGGCAGTGGGAAAGATCAGCTTGTCCATATACACTGGGGTGTGGTTAACAAATCAACTGCGTTTCTTCATTGGCTTATTCAAAGATTCATTGATCAATTCATAGTTTTTGAATCAAGACTGTGCACTAGATAGTTAGCACTAGATAGTACATGAATTGGAAAACAAAAATCTGGATCCTGGGTTACTAAAGGCTGTATAGCTGGAGAGCTTCTCTCCAGGTCCCGCCAAGCCCCAGTAGTCCCATAACCCACTTATAAAATAAACACACAGAGACTTATATTACTTATAAACTGTATGGCCATGGCAGGCTACTTGTTATCTACTTCTTCTATCTTAAATTAACCCATTTCTATTTGTCTATAAGTTGCCAGGTGGCTCGTGGCTTACCAGTACCTTACATCTTGCTTGTTGTGGCGGCAGCGCCTGGCAGTGTCTCCCTGCCTCAGCCTTCCACTTCCCCTAATTCTCTTCTCTGCTTGTCCCACCTATACTTCCTGCCTGGCTACTGGCCAATCAGTGTTTTGTTTATTAACCAATCAGAGCAACACATTTGACATACAGAACATCCCACAGCAAAAGGCAAGAACAGATAGAGGACGTCAAATGGTTTCAAAGGTGATTTTAAGTTTCATATTTCTGTTCACTGCCTTGGAACTCAGTACACAGATCTGAGCTGAACATGCTGGGGAAAGGCACCCCAAACCCTAAGGGGAAAGGATGCTTACCAATGGTGTTTGAGAGGAATCATAATTTGAAAGTCCTATAGAAGCTTAAAGATCTGTCTCCTTTCACCTCTTTAGAGGGTCAATAACCTAAATTCTTCTTGAAATATACTTTAGATATGATACATCTTTGCATCAAAATATGTCAGTCATATATTTTAGAAATGTCTGAATCATAGAAACAAGTTAAACTTCATTATAACATTGTGACCAGGCTTGATAGTTCAGGACTACATCAAGAATATGGGGTTCATAACTATCAACACAATTATAATTATAAATGCAATGTTCTAGAAAATTATTAATTTCTAGTTTAGTATCTGATCTTCACAAGACTAGGCACTTAAGAATCTTCTAAACAGACTAGAAAGCTAATAAAAATATAAATTGGAAGCAGTTCCTTGAGGTCTAATTATTGGAAAAATTGGTACGTTTGCAATTTTGCTACAAATATCCCCCAAATTTAATAGTTATACTTGAGAAGGAAGGTAGACAAGAAAGCATACCATTTAGCAAACTGCCAAAGCTCACATTCTATAGTCATTTAGTTTTCTTGATAATGTACCATTACCAACGTCCAGATTCCTGGTGACTCTTTTGATCAGCCCCTAGAAGTTAAGTTGAAATAATCAGGCTGAGCCAAATAGCTTACCATTTACTAGAACGTAGATGTGCTGGAATTTCTTTCTTCCATGACCATTTAAGGGACTTTTCATACCTGATTTGCTATTATTTTGGTTTCCAGTTAACTCTGAATGTAGCCCATCCTATTAAGGAAACTCTGCATTGATTCATCGTGTGTGTACCCACACACACTGGCCACAACACAGGAGGCTCAGCACACAACTTGCTGGAGGGAGTTCATTCCCTCCCACCATATGAGTTCCTTTCTGGTTGGCAGGCTCATCTGTATGTGCCTTTACCTGCCCAGCCATCTTACCATTCTTTCTTTCTTTTTTTTTTTTTTTTTTTTGGTTTGGTTTGGGTTTTGTTTTTTGTTTTTTTTTGTTGGTAATTGTTTCAAACAAAAATCATCCATTAATATTTCATATTGCAATATGTTATTTTCTCATTTGATATGATGATTTGTTATGCCACACAAATATTTTGTAGGACAGCAGCCTGAATCATGTGTTATTGCTCCAGAACTGGCCACAGTCATATTTAGTACCACGTTATTGCTAGACAGTCCGTGATAATCCAAACCTAATTCTTTGATTCACTGATATCTTCTCAGCCTTTAAACCTGTAGACAGAAATTATTAAGGATTACATCACACTTGGTATGACTGATTGGTTGGCAATATCCAAATATTTACTGTGTAATATGAGTAAGGAAATCAAAGCAAGTAGGGATGGGCTATTAATGCATGAGCTAATGCCTTCCAAAGGAAGGAAGACAAGAATGCATTCTGGTCACTCTCTTTCCTTATTTCAACTCATTCCATAAATATTTTATATCTCAAGATGAATATTCATTCCTCTACTAGTAACAATTGAAAGGTAACATCTTCTTATATAAAAATGAATTACGTTTATCACCAGGATTTAATAAAAGACTTAATATAAAATAGTCCCGACTACCTAATTTCTGGCAGAAAGAAGGGATGCAAATAAAATATTCTAAAATGAAAGTTATTATAGCAAGTAAAACTTTTATCTCATTTATGACAACTGGCATGTAAGAGGTAGAACGTGGAGGCTCATCTTGGGCCACACAGAGCTCATTTTGCTATGATCAAATTGTGGGCATACTTCACAGCTTTGGACTGTGAGGCTTACTTACCCACTTGTTACTATACAAGAGCACACTGGGAGTTGATATTTGACGATGTCAGTCTTACCTATGTTTTGACTTGATTTATTAAATAACAAAAATGAGCAGCTGTCTAGTTACTTTCGTATCTTTTTCAAAATTGTTTTACAAAAGGATGAAGCTTGCTCTGCATACGCCTGACTACTAAAGGCAACTTCCACAGCAAAAGCAACTATGCCCAGGGTCCTTTCTTAGAGTATAATTTAGACTTTAATATCTCCATATCCTCCAAGAGGTTGGCCATGATGTGCAATAGACTACATCAGTATTATACTATTTGTTCACTCAACAAGATCTGTGTTTTTAATATACTTTTACTAGCAAATACCTTTTATCTGTTGAATTTTTCCAAACATTTTTGCAAATAAGATGTATTCAAAAAGGAAGCTGACCTCAGGATTCTTATTTAACTGAGATGAGGCTCCTGATATCTTCAAAGAAACCCAGAATGGTGTGGTGAGAATTCTGAAAATAGCTAACGTGACATAATCAGTGGTGCACACTGATGTCTTCAAAGGGATGCTCAGATAAATGTAATGAGTCTGAGTCACATTTCTAGGTCTAGATCTATGTTTATTGATGTTAAGAACATACATACTCCCAAACTGTGTTGTTTAGGTGTGATTTGTTCATAACATTCTCTACTTGCCAATTAAAGCACATGTAGCTTTCAGTTTCCATTTTGCAACACCTGGAAATTAGTATTTAAAAAGTCATATTACCAGTTAAATGGGTCCTGGAAGTATATCATATTATATATATATATATATATATATATATATATATATATTGTGTGTGTGTGTGTGTGTGTGTGTGTGTGTGTGTGTCGCCAGAGTTTATAGTGGGAAAGAGTCCTGTGTGAAGGAACAGGGCCTTATACAAAGATATCAAATTAAAGATATATTATGAGCAACAAACTTTGCATATTGCTGATTCAGAGAATTTTTCCCTCTTTCTGTATATCCTATAGAGTTAATAGAAATTATTTCCTGAATGTGGTCTTGGAATATATTTACTGTGCAACTTAGAAAATATTCAAACTGTTAACACTTCTGTAACTGGTTTCATTTGCTTCTTGGTGAGGCAGCTGATAAAACTACAGCCAAATTTGTTTAGTTTCAGTTTATTTTTTTATTTTTATTTATTTATTTTTTTTTGGTTTTTTGAAACAGGGTTTCTCTGTGTAGTTTTGGTGCCTGTCCTGGATCTCGCTCTGTAGACCAGGCTGGCCTTGAACTCACAGAGATCTGCCTGGCTCTGCCTCCCAATTGCTGGGATTAAAGGCATGTGCCACCACCGCCTGGTTAGTTTCAATTTTTTTTTTAAGTATTTACCAGTTAAGACCTTGAATTATCTGTTGAATCAAGGTGGGTCTACCTTAGTTCTCAGTAGCTAAACTTTCTTTATTGATCTCAGTTACTTTAATCTTCCTTCATACATACTTTTTATTTCTTTGTGTTATTTTAAATACTCATGTTAACTAGTGATTTACTATATGTAAAAACTAAATGCACTGTTTAATTTTTCTGAAATCCATTAACAGTTTTAAACTAGCAAATAATTTTATCGTGTAATTAAGTGATCTAATACAAGTGAAATACATAGCAGAGTGCCTGGCTCATAGCTCCCAGTAACTGTTATTTAGCAATGACTATTTTATTATTCAAATAATATATGCCAATATAAGAGTTAATTAAAATGATGAATTTTATTTTGAAAACGGACAGCTTTATATTTTATTTTATTACTTCATTTTTTATTTGCTGAACTATTATGAAATAAATTACCAACATCATTTCATTTCAATGTATTTCCAATGTGCATCTTCACACAAATTAGAACACATGCTCTGAAAATAACATTGGTACATCTGAAAATTATAATCCCTCTTATCAATGAGTACTCACACTACCCTCAAACTTTGACAATTATCTCCAAGATGTCTTGTATAATTTATTTGTAAAAACAACAACAAAAGTTTAAATGTGAAACCATTACTTAATTGCTTTCTATATAATATAAATATCATTTGGCAATTTCTAGTCAATAAATTTTATGTAAGCTGGCTAGTGGAAGAGAACAAATGTTAGGCAAATGGAAAGGGCAGGAGAAAGACAGGGCCAGGCAGGTTGTTGCATATGAGCAGACAGCAGAGCATGCTGTTTACAGAAATGGGTATTTTTGCAGTTGGACTACACTGCTATGAGATAGGGAGCCAAGCTTTGAGAATTCCAAAGTATAAGACAGTGAATACTAATATAAATCTAGAGATTGAAAGTACAGAACAAAGAATCCATGTCGCCAGAGAAAGATAAATTATGCATGTGACTGTGCAACTGGATGATTTTCCTTTCACGCCATGAAGTTCCAGTGCATGGACAAATTTGTTTTGCTCATTCAAATAGCATACATTCAAATAGCCAGGGTGTTTCTTGTGGGGAGGAAAACAAAGGAACATAGAAAAGAAAAGTGTTTCTTTCCTCTAAGTTTACTAATATTCTCTGAGAAACAGTCAGTTTATAATTAAACTAAAAGGGTTAAGCACCAGGAAAGAGTGATAAAAAGGAATGAGGAGCTGGCATGATGGCTCAGTGATTAAGAGCACTTTCTGCTGGATTTTGTTCCCAGCACCCCTGTGGTGGCTCACAACCCTCTGAAGTCAGTTATCTTGCATGAGATCTGGCACCCTCTTCTGGCCCATGTCATCCACAGACATACATGCAAGCAAAGCATACATATACATAAAATAAAAATAAACACTTTAAAGAGATTTTAGTAGAGTAATGTGATTCAAATTTTTGAGTAGAAATAAGTAGGTTATTCTTTCCAAAACCAGGGCTGAGTGCTTGCATTTTTTGCTGTTATGTATCTTCTACTACAACCGAGCTTTGTTTTTTGTTTACTTCTTTTATTTGAGGCTAAGGTTTTTCAAATTCCATAGAAGTATTCTGTCAGTTGGAGTGGTATTTTTTTTTAAGAAGTCTGATCTTTTAACAACTAAAATATTGCTAGCTAGCTCATCCACTCTTCTAATCTCCCATCAAATACATACACTCTGACACAGCTCCTATGTACCAGTTTAGAAATAATTTGACAACTTTAAGGATCATTACCATGAGTTAACATATAGGGCAGTTGTTTTGTCTGATATTTGTGTAGCTGGAAGCAATTCACACAGTTTATTTCTTCTTCAGGTTTTTGTCTGTATTCAGTGGTCAATGTATACTAATTCTAAGCATCCTTTATGGGTGGTCTCATTTATTGTGTTTTAATCATGTTAAGTTATCTTTCTCAAGAAACGCTATTAAATAAATAAACACAGTTTAATCCCCCATTATGCATCAGGCTTTGCTTAGGCATTAAGAATGTAATAGATCTCACCCCTCATCAAATAATTCTTTTTTTGTTTGTTTGTTTGTTTTGTTTTGTTTTTGTTTTTTTGAGACAGGGTTTCTCTGTGTAGCTTTGTGCCTTTCCTGGAACTCGCTTTGTAGACCAGGTTGGCCTCAAACTCATAGAGATCCACCTGACTCTGCCTCCCAAGTGCTGGATTAAAGTCGTTACTACAGTGTTTCAGAAAACTACAACTAGTTAAAATGTGGAAAACAACTGATGGTGGAGTGCTCAGCCCCAATGGAGACTTTCACCACACATCTCCTGCACTCAAGACTTGGGGATATTGCAGATTAGAGGATGAAGAGATTGAAAAAGCTAGACCTCCAAGACGTCTGCTTTGAGGTTGCACCTTGTAGCTATGACAGGGAAGCTATACTCCTGAAATCTCAACAGCTTGGCTGCCTAAATAAGACCTGAACAATTCCAACCATTGGCATTCCAGTGAAGATGAGTGAAATTACGTGGGCACCATTCCTGGTGGCAACTGCTGAGAAAGAATTTAGTCTTCCCTGGGTCAGCCTCCTGCTTGCTTCTCTACTACTGAGTGGTCAGCTCTGGAAACGTATGCGAGAACACTGAATGGAATCAGCAAGTTGTACTTATGTATTGAGCTATTTATAGGTATATGTAACAACAATGATAAAAGAAGAGGAGACCTTGTGGGGGAAGGATTAGGGTTAGATATGGGACATGTAGGAGAGAGGAGAGGGAAGGGAGAAATGGTGTAATTTATATTTTATGTAAATAAAGAAAGGAGAATGTAGTAGTAAACAAGACAGACATGTTTGTGATAGAGCTTAAAAGTTTATGAAGAAAATAACCAAAATAGACAAGTAAGATACGTAAATTATATGCTTTGAAAGAAAACAAGTGAAAAAGACATAGCATTCTGGTCAGGCAATAGTGGAGAGACGATCACCATTTTCAATAGAGCAGATGAGGAAGGCTGTTATGCTTTAAGCATCCTGTAACAGGACTTTACTCATTAGAAGTAAAAAAGGTTGATGACATTTTGTGCAAACAATGGCCTATGTTAAGCTTGGCTTAAGGGAAATAAGGAAAAACATTGTGTGGACTTTGACTTTGGCCACTGAGATAAGGATCTAGTTGACAGCTAAGTGGAGGCAAGTTAGGGAGTTATCACCTTATCCAAGCCATTGGTACACCTGGGAGACATCAGTAGATGTAAGAGAGGGTTAGTTAGATTCTAAAGGTATCTTGAAAGCAGAACTTATTGAGTATGACTGTTAGAGACAGAGAAGGGAGAAAGCTGCCTAAGTCATTGGCCTGAGATTGGGGTGACTGCTGAGTTATCAACTGTAGCGTTAATAAGGAACAGCGCGCGTGTGTGTGCGCGTGTGTGTGTGTGTGTGTGTGTGTGTGTGTGTGCGCGCGCGCGTGTGTGTGTGTTCAGCAGGATCTAAGATATGCTAGAGCTTTTGTGGTTTTGTTGCTGTTGTTTCTTAGGGTATTTTGTTTTATTTGCCTTTGTCTCTTGTTCTTTGTTTTTGTTTGAAAGAGAAAGAACATAAAGTTGGGAGGGTAAGGAGGTGGAGAGGATCTGGGAGGAGTTAGGGTTAGGGAAGGGGAAAAGATAAAAATATCGTGTAGGAGTTTTTTTTTTTTTTAATTAAAAAGACAAAAAAGATGAAGGCTCAAAAATTTAAAAAACGGTATACTAGAGTTTGGATCATAAATGTCTCATGCATTACAGCCTTAGTCCTCAGGAATATGCTATTGCAAGTCTGTGGAACTTCCAAAAGCCGAAGTCTGGTGGGGGATCGCTAGGTCAGTGGGAATAACCTGGAAAGAGGTGGCAATATTCTGGCCCTTTCTTATTGCTGACATAAAAAGATACTACAAACATATGAAAAGTATAATTTTATAATCTTGAGTATCATAAGTATGAAATGTTTATCATTGGACTAAAATCAAGGTGATGGTGTGATTGAACTTCTAGAAGCTCTAGAGTGAAATCTACTCATTTGCTGTGTATGCCAGTGTGTGTGTGTGTGTGTGTGTGTGTGTGTGTGTGTGTGTGTATGTGTACGAGTGTGTGCATGTTCATGTGTGTACAGATATATGCATTTGGGCATGTGTACACATGAGGCCAGAAGTTGACATTGGGTGTCTTCTCTAGTCCCTTACTTGTATTTTTAGCCAGGATTTCATACTAAACTGGATATTATTGTTTTAAAAATGAGAGGAGCTCTTTATCCAAGGAATGAGGGGCAACCTTATATTTTTAAACAGGATTTCATACTAAAGCTGGATATCACTGATTTGGCTTGACTGACTGGCCAGCAAGTCCCAGGGCTCTGCCTAGTTGCACTTCCCCAGTGTGAGGATGAGTGGGCTCCTTGCTAGAGATCAAACTCAGGTCCTCACACTTGGGCAGCGAGTACTTCACAGACTGACCCATCTCCCCAGTCTTTTTTTTTTATTTTCTATCTCCTAGAGGTTGCCCCTCATTCCTTGGATAAAGAGCTCCTCTCATTTTTCAAACAAGAATCTTCATTTTTATGGAGACATTGTCTCTCTTGCTCTGACTCTTCTGCTGTCTTCCTCCCTATTTAGACATTGTTGCATACACCCAGATAATTTAGGACATTACGTTTATTTTATATTTATTTCACTTTATCTTACTTTCAATGTCCCGGACTAGAGATCAAAGCCAAGGCCACATTTATGCATGAATAGGTGTGTTCTATACCTGAAACACCACTCCGTCTCAATTGCCATGTTTTAAAGATTCACTAATTAGTAATTTAATTACATTTATTCCTTCAGCTCCTATTGTCATGTAATGTATCGAGAATTAAAAAGCAGATATCTTTGGGGCCCATTATTCTGCATATACCAGGTCATTGAAGGTAGTAGTAGAAAAAACTGGAAAGAAATTTACAGTTTCATCAGAGAATGTGAAGCTTCAAGTTGCTACTTGTTGTCATAATGTCTAGAGGTTTATCATGGGAATGAGGTGCCTTCAATAGAATTAATAATCTGAACAACTGGGTAGTCAGACTGATAAAATAATCTTTCAAAGGGCTTCTTTCACTACCTTTTATACATGGCAAAAAATCAACCTAGGAAAGTAATTTAGAGATCCATGAGGTAAAACATTTATATAGAATAGTGTATTAGTCAGGGCTTTTTAGAGAAACAGAATTTATAGAATGAATCTCTCTTTCCCCACATCTATCTATCTATCTATCTATCTATCTATCTATCTATCTATCTATCTATCTAATCTATCTGAAAGGGGCATTTATTAGAATGGTTTAAGGCTGTGGTCTAGCTAGTCCAACAATGGCTGTCTACCAACAGAAAGTCCAAGAATCCAGTTATTCAATCCATAAGGCTGGATGTCTCAGCTGGTCTTCAGTATGTGTGAGAATCTCAAAGTAGGCTCTAATGCCAGTGAAGGAATGGACTTGCCAGAGAGAGTGGGAGTAAGCAGGCAGAGAGGAAGCTTCTGTCTTCCTTCCTTTATATAGGCTGCCAGCAGAAGGTGTGGCCCAGATTAAAGGTGGATTTTTCCCACCTCAAAAGATTCAGATCAAAAGTGGCTCTTCCTACTTCAAATGATTCAATTAAGAAAAAAA
>CABHPP010127454.1:1620-20097 GCA_902168425.1 Peromyscus attwateri | reverse complement strand
AGTGAATCAAAATGAACCTGATAGGAAAGCAAGTGGGGAACAGCTTTGAATGAGTTAGCACAGGAGACAACTTCCTGAACAGAAAACTGTTCAGGCATTAAGATCAAAGATTTATAAATAGGATCTCATGAAACTGAAAAGGTTTTGTAATGCAAAAGACACTGTCATTGAGAAAACTAGGCAAACTACAGAATAGAAAAAGATTTTCACCAACTCCACACATAACAGAGCACTAATAGCCAAAATAAATAAAGAACTAAAGAAAGTAGACATTGTCAAACCAAATAATCCAATGCCTAGTCCAGTCATCATCAGAGAGGCTGTGTACAACATTTAATGGGAGGGGAAACAGAGGCCCACAGTCAAACATTAGACAGAAAGAGAGAGAGACAGACAGAGAGACAGAGACAGAGACAGACAGAGACAGAGGCAGAGAGAAAAACAGCCCAGGTTTGAGGTCTCCACTGGGGCCCTCTACTCAGTACTCAGTGAAAGAGGGGAATTAGAAAACGTAGGAGCAAGCAGGGTCATGGGCATTGAGAAAGCACAGCCTTTAGAATCAAGTAAGCTGTGCTCATAGGGCTCAGAGAGACTGAATCCTCAATCATGAAGTCTGCATGAGTCTACTCTAGGACTTCTGCTTATACGTTATGTTTATTCGCTTTGTGTTCTGACACTTTTGCCTGCTCTTGGGATCCTTTTCCTCCTACTGGGTTGACTCTCCTATCTTGTGCCATATTTGGTTGATGTCCCTGGGAAGCTTTTTTTCTAGGGAAAGACAAGTTGGGGTGTAGATCTGGCTGAGAGAGGAGGTTAGTAGGGAACTGTAAAGGGTGAAGTGAGAGGAAGCTGCAGTCAGGATGTATTGTATGAGATAATTTTTTAAAGAATATATTGTGAGAATTTTTCAGTACATATAAGATAGAAAAGTTCATTTCAGCTCAAGGGTGAGAATATACAGCCATTCCATTATTTCTGGGATTGCCAGGTAGCAAGACTGAAAGGCATCCAGTCACATTATATCCACAACTGGGATGAATGTTGATGAATGATGATGTTCTTCTCACTTCCTCCTTTTCACTTAGTCTGAAACCCAACTCACAGAATATTAATCTCCACTAGTCAGGATGTCTCTTCAAACATTATTTGAATCTCTGTGAAAATATTCTCACAAACTCAGGCACTGGGGTGTCTTCTTGGTAATTCTAGGTACCATCATGTATACCACCAAGGTTATCTATCACACATTTTTCATGAACATTTGAATTTTTTTTTTCTTTTTGGTTTTTCGAGACAGGGTTTCTCTGTGTAGCTTTGTGCCTTTCCTGGAACTCGCTTGGAAGACCAGGCTGGCCTCGAACTCACAGAGATCCGCCTGCCTCTGCCTCCCGAGTGCTGGGATTAAAGGCGTGTGCCACCACCGCCGGCCGAACATTTGAATTTTATATCAATGTTCCACCTGCTTCCTGAAGTATCATATTAATTTCTTAATGCAAACTGATACCCCCAGATAAGTGTATCTATCAGCCCTCATTTAAAAAGTTTCTCTTTACAAACAATGGAGACCATCACAGAAAATCACAGTTGGACACATGCAAATTCTGGAAGATCATGGAGAGCCTAGCCCTAGTGGATACTGCTGTGGGATGTTCTGTATGGCAAATGTGTTGCTAATAAAACAATGATTGGCCAGTGGCTAGGCAGGAAGTATAGGCGGGACTAACAGAGAATAAAAAGAACAGGAAGGTGGAGGGAGTCTCTGCCAGCCACCGCCAGGACAAGCAGCATGTAAAGATATCGGTAAGCCACGAGCCACATGGCAAGGTATAGATTTATAGAAATGGATTAATTTAAGATATAAGGACAGTTAGCAAGAAGCCTGCCATGGCCATACAGTTTGTAAGCAATATAAGTCTCTGTGTTTACTTAGTTGGGTCTGAGCAGCTGTGGGACTGGCAGGTGAAAGAGATTTATCCTGACCGTGGGCCAGGCAGGAAAACTCTAGCCACAGGATACATCTACATCACAGCTCCTGCATCTGTGGCTCAGGAAACATCTGAGAAGAGTAAGCAGAATGACTGTAAGAGCTAGAATAAGGTTATAATATTAGTATTTTTATGATCATACAGGCCATCTTTAGACTCTCTTTGTATTCCAGTAACTATTGCTGAGATAGGCCATAAAAAAGGCATTGTGGCTGCAATCATTGTACAATCTAGTAGATTGAAAAAAACAATACAGTTCTCAGGGAAAAAAGCTCTTAATTCTAAAGACCAATTGTGGGATGACTCATCCCTAACAGGCTTGAGGGCCAGACGGCCCAAATAAGTAAAAAAGATACTTTCTGAGAGCCAGCCTGGGTCTGCCTGATGGTCTTAGCAACAGCAGCTGAAACATGATCTGGAGATGACCTGGACCAATGACAGGCAGCCGTGTCACACCAGCAGATGCATATTCATCAGACCTCTCCCCAGGGTGGGGTGGAGGGTATATAAGGCTTGCCTCTTCCTGAATAAACTGAGCTTGTTGTTTCGACATTCTCCCGGAGTCTGTGTGGTTTGACTCTGTGCCTACTTGGCCCCCACCCCCAAAGGGAACAACAGCAAGGACCCTGCTACATCTGGTGTGGAAACCCGGGAAATTTGGTACTGGAACTGGGTCTGTTTGTCTCCCTTTACTCATGTGCGGCACTGGTTGAGAAGCCCCCTTGAGCGGTATATTTCGGTGAGTAGGCCCCTCTACGTTGTGTAAATTCGGTCCCTTCAGCAGGTAAATGCTAGGACCCCCACTTTCTTCTTTCTGTTTGTCTTGTTTGTGAATCTGTCTGTGCGGTAGGGTGGCATATACTTTTTTTCAGGCTTGCCTAGTGTTTCCATATAAGGGCTGGACCCTCAGGAAAACAATAGGCACAGTCTAACTATTTTTAGTTGTGTTTGTGTGTGTCTATGTGTGTGTGTGTGTATGTATGTGTGTGTGTATGTATGTGTGTGTTTGTAAATGCATGCATGTGCTTGTGGGTTGTGATGCCTGGAGAGATAAATCAGTAGTTAATAGTGCTTGCTCCAGAGATTTTTTTCAGAGAACATGTGGGAACCTGATCTTTGGATAAGAGTTCTATTCCTGGCCAGAAAAAGGGAAGTGGCCTCACGAGTAACTCTCCAATTGTTTGTTATGCCCATTTTGTCGACTATAATTACTGGCCTAAAGTCAGCCTCTACTGAGGCCCACAATAAGCACTGCCAGAAACAATGTAACACTAACTTATCTATCGCCTTCATTCCATCCATGACTGTTATTTACTCTGCCTCTGCTGACAAGGAGAGGCATGAGAATAGATGTAAAGTGAAGGAAAGGGATGGAAAGAGAGAGGAAATGCTTGCAGCAGCATCTAAGCCTATACCGGCAGCCCTTCTCTCTGTTCCTCCCATGCCTCAAGTGGCTACTCTGCTACTGCAGTGTCCACAAAGTGATTTGACTGGATGTCTGCCTGCTGAGACAGTTGTTCTACATACCTCCCAGCTTGTTCTACCTATGGTGTTGCACATGCCCACCATGGCATTTCCAGTTAATGTGGGCCCCAATGCGGCTAGCCAGCCATGGATACCTACCCCTTTTGTAGACCTGTCTTTGGTCTTTAAGGCTGCCAATGAATCAGGTCCTGACTCACCATATTTTGAACAAGTCCTACGGCAATGGGTAATACATTTACAGACTTATTATGACTGGCACAATTCGATGAAGGCTGTGTTGGTCTTCCTTAATTGGTGAGCTGCCTATGATAACCAGGCTGAGGCTCAGGCTCATTTTAATATACAGATCAACATTAGTGATAACCCTGACACACAAGCCCAAATTGGACAAGACACTTACTTACTTGCCTTGGGAGACACCATTGCTCTTGGTGCATTGAAGGGATCCCATCACCCTTCAGTGGCAACACTCTGTTCCCCTATTAACCCAGGGGCGAGGGTATGCTTGCATTTTTCCCCAGAATACCACCACACTGATATGGGTACCCTCCAGAGATGTACATCTAGAAACAGACCAAGAGACTTTGGACAAAGAAGAAACTTCAAAGGGGTAATGTATGATTTACCCTGCTACTGTGGTATTAGTAAAGGTCATGTCATTACTGGCATGTGACCCTAGATATTGAGCAATTGCCTCACCCCCTACAAGGTCAATTATACACCACCAAAAAGACTTCAATTGGCGTGATAAAAATGACTGGGGTCCCATCCATGTCCTTGAGATTGAAATTTTTGACTAATCCTTCTCTTGTTTAAATATCTTCTGCCACAGGTTCACTAACAGAAGGCGGCCACAAAGGCGACCCTACAGGTTTTATTGGCTCTCAGATACACAGATCAAAGTCCTCCTAGAGAGATAATGCACGTATGGTTCACTGAGATACACAAGGCTACTGCCTAAAGCCCACCACCCAGACAGCTCTCCAGGATTGATGCTCTTCCAGGGCTGGTAGTCAATGACGGATAAGAACTTGTTTGGCAAGTCAGTCTAAGACAGGCACAGTCCATTATGCTGAGCTCTCCTGAGGTGGGGTCATCAAGGTTAGGACAATGCACCCTAGCTCCCACGGAGCATGTCCTATAAAATAATAAAAAGGGTGGATATGTGGGATGACTCATCCCTAACGGGCTTGAGGGCCAGACGGCCCAAACAAGTAAAAAAGATACTTTCTGAGAGCCAGCCTGGGTCTGCCTGATGGTCTTAGCAACAGCAGCTGAAACATGATCTGGAGATGACCTGGACCAATGACAGGCAGCCATGTCACACCAGCAGATGCATATTCATCAGACCTCTCCCCAGGGTGGGGTGGAGGGTATATAAGGCTTGCCTCTTCCTGAATAAACTGAGCTTGTTGTTTTGACATTCTCCTGGAGTCTGTGTGGTTTGACTCTGTGCCTACTTGGCCCCCACCCCCAAAGGGAACAACAGCAAGGACCCTGCTACAACCAATTGCAAAAGTTTACTGAGGAAAATGGGCATAATATATCCTGTCCCACATTATCCTTTATAATCAACTGGAGGGGCAGAATAATAATATTTTTCAAACAAAATAAAACAAATGAACAAAAAACTTTCATCCCTAAGACAGTAGGTTACCAGAGGAAAAGTTGCCTGAGCATAGCAAACAAGATCATGTTATCTCCCGGTAGATTGTTAAGCAGAACTTTTTCATCATTTGAGCACAGAAAAAAACTAAGAGAAGCAGCAGCCATTTCTCTGTGCTGTTCCCCAAGGGCATAAGTTGATGAAACAGTTGTACAATGCCACCCAGAAGGGAACAGGAACCCCAGAGCACAGGAGTGGAGGTGTTCAGATGGCAATTAAATTAGGACAAAGAGGCAATGAGGTAAAATCTCCAGCATGACTGCTCTCTGTGAAGAGTTGCATAGGCCTCAACATAAGTCAAATAGTTACTGAAGCTCTCCAACCAGCCTAGTCACTTGGGCAGGAACTGATAGTAAAACAGCACTGGTTGGTGGTGCTGATTACCAGCAGAAAAGTCACAGGCCACGGCAAAACCCAGTAGTATCTTTTAGAGCTTTATTGGGGGGAAAGGGGAGAAAAGAGAGCCAGGACTAGGGGGAGGGAGCAGAGTGGGAACAGAGAGAAAACACACACACACATGCACACACATACACACAGAGAGAGAGAGAGAGAGAGGTCCATGTCAGGCTTTTTTAAAGGCTGGTACATAGTCCTCCACGCCCTCTGATGATATAAGATGCCAGGCCCAGAGGAGTTAGGGTAGGATCCTAACATTCCAGCACTTTTGCTTATTATAAAAAGGCAACTGAATAGGGGTGTCGTTTCTCCCAGAAAAACTGCTTCTAGCTGACTTGGTGAGCATCAGTTGGCTCTTTGTGGTAGTAAGAAAGGGGGACTTCTGGTAGGGAAGAGGGTCTTCTGAGGTAGACAGGAATCCTGGGATGGTAGGTAAGGCTATCCTGCTACACTGGAGCCATCCATCCCTCTTGGCTTGGTACCCTGGCCACTTTTGTGTCTGACAGGATTCTGGTGAGACAAGAAAAGCCTGAAGTAGATCCAACCTGTCCAGATGTATTTAACCTGGTTTCTGGAGCTTCGGAAAATTTTTAACATGTTAAGAAGCAGCCATGAGAAAAATCAGTGACCATGGTAGCATTTAGTACTCTGCTTATATTAGTTAGTGTTAACGAGAGAGACAGAGAGATTGCAACATATTTTTAAGCTTTATCAGAGACAGATTATTTTAAGGCACCTGTTTCCTTTACTAGTTTAGCATCCAGGAGACACGGGTGATTGATTGTTGAGAGCATTTAACAGTAACAGATGGTTATATTAAAGTCTGTTTTTGTAGAACCCAGACACTTTTGGGTCTTGGGGGGTGTAAATATATTTTAGCTGTTACAGTTTCTTACTTGATGATCTCTGGACTCCAGTTCTGTGGTGGTCCTGTACCATTAGCTGAGCAGTGAGTTAGAAAAGAGAACTGAGAAGAGAAAAGCTTGTGGTGCATGAGAACTTATTTCTTTGGAATTAGGGACAAGGCAGAGATCAGGGCCCTGTGGTCTGCATGAAGAGAAGCACTGCTGACAGGTCTGGAGTGAGTAAGGCACATGAAGGGAGCAATGAAATGAAAGCTCCTACCTTAGCTAGAAAATCTTTTCCCATTAACCCTGAAAGTACAATTAAGTCTGGTGAGGTGGGTAAGGCTGTCCTCCCTACCCTGACAATAGGGAAACAATGAGAGGTGAGACCCCAAAACTCCCAGGACTGGGTCAGTAGCTCTGGTGTCCAGAAGGATAGAAATGGATGGCTTCCCTGCTGCATTCTGGGTTCCCTGCAAGCCTGTGGCCAAGCCTAGGTCTGCTGGAGGTCTTAGCTTGATGTTCCCATGCCATCTTGGTGCCTGAGGGCAGTCAGCTGACTGGTTGTCTTTCTAGGTGGCACTTTGAACAAGGCTCAACTGATGGCCTGGCAGGCCACTCACTAGACTGCGTGGCCTCTCCCCCACCCCACGCCCTACACATAAAACAGGGACCCAACAGTTTTCGGGAACCAGCATGTGCCAGCACTTGGCAATTTTGTTCTCAGGCTATTGGTGACATTACTATGGCCACTCCATGTAGTTAAAAGGGAGGTTTATTTTGTGGAGTAACTTACAAGTGAAGGGACAGTTTACAGGGTCTGGGAAAGGTGTAGCGCAGTCTGGCAGTGTTCTCTGTAGAACTCTGCTTGGTCTACCTCCAGTGTCCAGGGTCCTGGAACCAAGAGAGCACACACATCTGGATCTCGGGTCTTTAGTGTCCTCTCTCAGCCCCGCCTTGTAGGTGTGACCATTACTGAAGCCTCAATGGGGGTTGGAACTTCCAGGTCAAAGCTGGAATGGCTACCCACTACATCTCCCCCTTTTGTCTAAATAAGAAGGTTCTAACCTAATACAAGAGTATATACAAATGAATGGTTATCAAATAGTGTCCAGGAGTAATGAGGGATAATGACTTAGATAAGATGGAGCTACAATCAATGGGAACAATATCAAACAAGAAACACATGCTAAAATCCAGAGAAGTCAATAGTGTGGGTAAATGGCATGTTATAAAGATCATTCCCAAAGGTGTCCTATCCTAAAGAACCTGAATCTAATACTTAATATGTTCTATCTAAGATTATATATATATATTCTAAGTTGTATCTATAACTGCTAGTCTTCAATCTCATCAAAGACCTGACAAGGAATATAATGGTACGTGAGAAATGGAAAATGGATGCAAGCAACTTTCGGGAATCTTGCAAGAGTAGACAGAGACAGCTGGAAGCCTGGACAGTCATCTAATGTTTCTCAGCATTGTTGGTGCATTCAAATTGGCTACAGGCCTAGAGTATCTGACAGACCATTTTCAGAAGCAGGAATTCTGAAAGACCATCTTACCCTGTCGTGGTAGAGTTCAGAAGTCACTTTTCTTTGTATCCCACTTGTCCAGAAGGACAGCACTCATATTGTCAGCAGTTGAGGCAAGGGCAGTTCTTTGCCCAATAGGCCATTTTGTGCCAAGAAGACAAACTTCCAAATGGAAATGTATTAGAAGCCCAAAGTTCTCTCGGGATCAAATTGGTGCTGACAGGAGCAATTGTGTCTCACTTCAACAGAATTCTAAGTTATTTAAATGACATATTCTCTAGGTCTATGAAGTGTTTGAAGATAACCTGTCCATCTGACCTATGTATCTGTAACTCTGGATAATCTAAATAACATAACTATAGAGATGACAAGCATAGGTGACTATAAATCTATAAGTCTTATCTACCTAAATAACCTAAGGACGAAGGCTTCATGTAAACAAGGTAAATAGTCTATAAGCAAATATACAGCAAAGGATGATGACTTCAAAATTGTGACAATACACAACATATTTATAACAGAGGTGGGAATGTATAGTGCAATATGACACTAATCTTAAATATATATAAGAATACAGAATATCTTAAACAGAAGTAGAACATATATACAGTATGACAGATATAAATTTACATTTGCATCAATATACAAATATTTCAAATATGAGTAAAAATATGTGTACATTATAACAAATATAGCTCTGTATTTGTATCAATATACAAATTATCTTAAACAGGAATATTAAAATAGTTTATATTTGTATCAACATATAAGAATTCATGACAGTGCAAATTACAATGCAAATTATCTAAGGCTGCTATTTTACTAAATTTGTTTATTAGTGTATACCATAATCTACCATAATATCTTCTACCTATTCATTCCATTTCTTCTTTTCCTTTTTCTTTAGACACTTTTTCTTTTCTTAAGGAGAATACTGAGTTTAATATTTTCTTCCACTCCCAACCCTATAACCATCATCCATAACCCTGAGAAATATGAAAACTTAGGGAGAAGGAGCACTGTTTTCATAGAATTGTTTCCTGCTATATTGGGGGTGATGGTATCTCTGTTGGGTACTGTAAGAAAGGTCAGATAGTTAAATCTCAGTTAGACTAACTGTAGATTCCGCAGCAAGTCTCAAAGTAGTGGGTAAGATGGTCTGAAATTCTGGGAAGAAGTGTAGTATGATGATGATTACCATGGCATCATTCTGGATTGGGTAGAGTTGTTGTTGTTGGGGCCCCATCTTTCTTCTGGAGACTTTGAAGATTGCTATTGGAAAAACTTATTTTTTAACAAAATGGAAATATTGGATTTAAAGATGACATGACATGTAAGAAAGGATTCTGAGAAATCAAGAGTAAGCATGGAGAGAATTAGTATCTTGAAGACAATGGTCCCTTTCTATTGGTTTCCTTCTGACCCATACCAGAGGGCTCTTCTGATATGGGACTGAAGAATCTCTCAACCTTTTCTTTTAGCAATATGCTTGGGTTTAGAGAAGGAGTGAGCCAATTCCATCTCCAAAGCCAGCTTGGTTTATAATTGAATTGGAACCACAACTTTTCTAGACTGATAGAGATATAGATGTTAGACGGAGAGATTTTACCCTGTGTAGATTGGTACCAATAGATTCTTTCTTTCTGCTGTAAATATCCGGATATCCAAGGCCTTATGATTTCTGGAAGATGAGTATTTCCATTATCCTGGAAAGACAAAAACAGAACCCTACCCCAACCTTTGATTATTAAATTTTTCTTACAACTTGTAGAGATGTCACATTGGTGGATAAGCTTTTACTTCTCCTCATCAAGGGGTTTCTCCTGTTTGAATCAAATTTTTATGAATTTTGTTGGTATCCATAGCTTTTCTTCTCCTGCAGAAACAAAAGCAAAACCCCTTCCCCAACATAGGACATATCCAGGTTTCTATTCTGAAGTCAACATATCTTTGAAATAAACCGGTTGGTTTAGCTCAGGAGTTTTGTCTGTCATCTAGTGTCTCTCCACAGCTGTTGTTCCTTTCTCATCAGCACTGAGAAAATTCAAGGTTAATGAGGCACTATGCAATCTATTTCTAGGAGTCATTGTTACCTGTTGCTGTTTATTTAGCATACCCTTTAAAGTTCGATTGGAAGTTCTTTCTATGACTGCTTGGCCTGTGGGATTGTGTGGTATACTTGTAACATGCTTTATGTTGTAATAAGCAAAGAACTGTCTCATTTTATTGGACACATATGCTGGGGCATTGTCAGTCTTAATTTGTACAGGTATTCCCATGATGTTCATAACTTCTAATAGGTATGTAATCACAGAATCAGCCTTTTCAGAACTCATAGGAGTTGTCCACTGCAATCCTGAATAGGTGTCAATGGTATGGTGTACATACTTTAATCTTCCAAATTCTGCAAAATGAAGCACATCCATCTGCCAAATTTCATTTCTTTGTATACCTTTTGGATTGCTCCCTGCGGGTAATGGAGTTTGGTTATAGAAGGAACAAGTAGGACATTTTTTCACATATCCTTAGCTTGTTGCCAAGTGATGGAGAAATCCTTCTTCAAACCTTTGCTATTTACATGGTGTTTCTTATGAAATTCTGAGGCTTCTAGCACATTACCTATTAGTAACTGATCAATCTCATCATTACCTTCTGCTAGAGGTCCTGGCAGACCTGTATGGGATCTGATATGTTATATATATATGATGTTCCCTTTTTCTGATGATTTCCTGCAATTGTATGAATAATGAAGTTAATTCTGCATTATCAGGAATAAATTCAGCAGTTTCAATATGTAAAACAACTCTCTCTGCATATTGAGAGTCAGTGACTATATTGAGGGGTTCTGTGAAGTCCATCAGTACAAAAGAATGGCATACACTTCTGCCTTTTGTACAGAGTTGTATGGACTTTGTACCACTTTACTTAAGTCTCCTGATTTGTATCCTGCTTTCCTTGATTTATTTGCATCAGTACAGAATGTGAGGACTCCAGAAATTGGCTTTTGTCGTACAATGTGAGGAAGGACCCATTCAGTCTTCTTTTTGAAATCCATTCTCTTGCTTTTGGGATAATGGTTATTAATCGCTCCCAAACAGTTACTGCAGGCTCTCTGCCAGTATTCATTATCTTTCCATATTGATAAAATTTCCTCATTAGTTAAAGGTACTACAGTTTCTGCTGGATCCATTCCTGTCAACTGGTGAAGTCTTAATTTAATTTTTTGAATCAAATCAGAGATCTTTTCTATATAAGTTTTTAATTTCTTATTTGGTTTACGTGGTAGGAATATCTCCTGTGGAAAGAAAATCAAAACCTGTTCCCCAACATAATACATATAATGGTTTCCATTCTCAGGCCAACACATCGTTAAAGTACACAGTCTTATTAATTCGGCATTTTTTCTATTATCCAATGTCTCTCTGCAGCTGTTGCTCCCATTTCATTAGCATTTAAAAAGTTGAAAGTTAATAAAGCATTGTGCAATGTATCTTATTTAATAATTTAATCTTCCAAATTCTGCAAAATGAAGCACATCCATCTGCCAAATTTCATTTCTTTGTATACCTTTTGGATTGCTCCATTATTTTTTACACCTTTCTGTTTATTACATATTTCTTTTATAGTGTGATAAGAACTTTCTATAACTGCTTGTCCTATAGAATTGTGTTGTATACCTGTAATATGCTTTACATTGTAATATCTAAAAAATGTTTCATTCTACTAGAGACATATGCTGGAGCATTGTCAGCCTTAATTTGTACAGGTATCCCCATGATAGCCATAACATTTAATAAATATGTAGTGACAGAATCAGCCTTTTTAGAACTCAAAGTATTTGCCCATTGAAATCCTAATGTGTAAATCTATGGTTTGTTGTACATATTTTAATTTTCCAAACACTGCAAAATGAAACACATTCATTTGATAAATTTCATTTCTTTGAGAACCCTTTGGGTTAATTTCTGCAAGTAGCAGACTTTGGTTATACAAAGAAAAAGTAGGTTTTTCCTTATAATTTCCTTGGCCTGTTGCCAAGTGATAGAGAAGACTTTTTTTCAAACGCTTGTTAATAACATGGTAGTTTTTTTTTTATGAAACTCTGAGGCTTATGAAATTCTGGACAAGGCAGTGAATAGAGCCACAATAAACAGAAATCAAAATGTGTTCTGTGGCAGCATACAGTTGGTTCTGTGGGGATAGCCAATGAAGAGCAAGTGACAGAGTAAACAAAAGGTGAGCATGATGAGCAGGATGTAACTGACAGCCTGATTTGGGGCCTTGACAATAGAAATTTCTCTGTGCTCTCCCAAGACTACAATAAAAAGAGCTGTGAACACAGAGACACCCAGGGACATGGCTGTGAGTTTCTTCCCCAAGCAATCATTGTTGGAGAGAAAAGTCCAAGTTTTCTGGAGACAGTGGCTCTTCTCTGCAATTGCATAATGAGATTCTAGGCACTGAACATAATTATCCATAACTTGTAAAAATGCAGATGATCATTAGTTCATACTCATGTCTTCCCTTGATCCTAGCCCAGTTATCAGTACCACTGGATTGTTATGTGGAATAATTTCATTTGTTATTTGAGGCACAAATAATTTAGCAGTCTGCACAGAATAGTTTTCCAACTTAAGGTTTCTTTTGCCTTGATAAAACATGAATAACAAAAGTTACTTGGATAAGAAGGGGTATATTTCACCTTATAGCTCAAAATCCAACAGTGATGTGATCCAGGCAAGGACTCAGGGCAGGAACCTCAACATATGAACTGCAGCAGAGACCATAGATGTGTGATGCTTACTGATCTGCCTCCACCGATTTACTCAGCTTGCTTTATTACACATCTCAGGACCACCTCCCCATGAGTGGCACCACAGACAGTGTGCTGGGCCTGTGCACATTAATCACTAATTAAAGAAATGTCTTATATGCCTTACCACAGGCCAGACTTTGGAGGGATTTTCTCAGTAGTGCATTCCCCTTGTCATATGTATCTCTAACTTGTGTCATGTTGATAAAGAAACCAATCAGGACACAGCCACCGTTGTTTCTATTGCTTTTCCTGACATATAATAGAATATTTTATATTTTTGTTGTGTTTCAACTAGAATATGTGCTCCACCTTTTATAGTATTGTAGTAACTTATATAAGAGATTATCAAACTGGAGTTCTAAATTAATTACAGAAGGAGATCCATGGGCAGCTGGCCTACCTGGTCTTCTGGCAGGTGTGGCCTATGGTTGGGCAGAGGGTGTTTGGTCTTCAGGCAGGCATGACCTGGAACCAGAAGCTGGGTAACTCAGAGACCTAGAAGAGAACAAAAATATGAATGAAATTACTCCTCACAACATTCTGCTACACTCATAGTTCAGAGCCTATCCCACTCATTATTGGAGTGATTTTTTCCAGCAGCTGATGGAAGCAGATGCTGAGATTCATGTCCAAACATTGGGCAGAGATCAGGGAACTCTGCACAACAGGAAGAGAAAGGATTCCAGGGGCCATAGGGGTCAAGGACACCAGGAGACATGACACACAAAATCAACTAAGGAGGGGTCATAGTGGCTCACAGAAACTGAAGCAGCAATCACAAAGCCTGCATGGGTCTCTGCTAAGTCCTCTGCATTTTTTATTATTGTTTTTTGTCTTGGGGATTTTTGTGGAACTCTGAACAGTGTGCATGTTGGTATGCCTGATTCTTTCATCTTTTCTTGGGCCCCTTTCCTTCCTACTCAGTTGCCTTGCCCATCCCTAATATTATTGCATCTTGTTATGCCATGTTTGGTTGATATACCTGAGTGGCCTTCTGTTTTCTGAAGGGAAACAGAGGAGTAACAGATCTGGGAGAAAAGGGGGATGTGGTGAGGAAGTGGGAAGAATAGAGGTATAGGAGGCTGGGAGGGGGAAGGAGGAGGAGTAGAGGGAGGGAAAATTGAGTTGGGATATATTGTATGATAGAATAATAAATAAAAAGAAAAATGAATTTGTTCATGACACTACTTCTAAAGAAATTTTTGTCAATTTCAAAATGGACATGTGAATTTATCAGATGATAGTCCTTAAAAATTTTTGTCCACTAATGGTGGCCTCAGAGGTAAGACTGCTACTGTTATTCAAAAAAATCACTTTCGTTAGAATATTTTTCCTCCTATCGATTTGAAATGGATAGCATTTACTACTAGTTAAGATATTTTCTTCTCTTCCTTTCTTACTCCAACACTGTCTCTCCCTCTTTCTCTCCCTCTTGTGTGCGAGACAGGGGAGCACATGTATGCCACAGTGAATGTGTGGAACATCTGGATATCAAAGAACAACTTGGAGGACTTGGTTCTCCTCTCTTCTTCTGGATTCTGTGATCAAATTCAGGGTATCAGGGCTTGGGCTTTAGGTCCTTTACATATTAAGGCATTTCCGTGGCCCTTAAATTATTGAAGGTGCAAAATTTTCAAGAGTAATCATAATATATTTTCAT
Source organism: Peromyscus attwateri (assembly GCA_902168425.1). NCBI lineage: Eukaryota > Metazoa > Chordata > Mammalia > Rodentia > Cricetidae > Peromyscus > Peromyscus attwateri. The sequence goes on along the minus strand of CABHPP010127454.1, from coordinate 5,709 downwards.
CAAAATATCCATTTAATAGCACTGTTTAGATTCTCTTTGTTCCTCCTGAAACACATTGTTTACATTCTCTTACCAATAGGTAATGAATTTAAAACCCAAGTAAAGCATACATCATCGTGATTTATTTAATGTCACATTTTCTATAGGTTACAATTTTCAGTACTTCTGCCTCTTGATTTTGGCTCATGAGCTTAATCTCAGCACTTGGGAGGCAGAGGCCAGTGGATCTATGTGAATTCAAGGCCAGGCTGATCTAATGAACAGGTTCCAGGACAGCCATGACTACACAGAGAACCCCTGTCTTGAAAAATACAAAAAAAAAACAAAACTTAATTTCTGTAATTCTGGGATTAAAGACCTGTGCCATCACCATCTGGCATATATTTTTATTTATTCTTCTCATACAATGCATCCTGATCACAGTTTCCCATCTCCTTACTCCTCCCAGCCGCCATCTCCCCTCTCCACCAGATCCTCTGCTCCTCTGATTCTCTACAGAAAAGGGCAGGTTCCCAGGGATGTCAACTGAACATGGCATGAAAAGATTCAATAAGCCTAGGCACAAACCCTCATAGCAAGGTTGGGTGAGGTAACCCAGTAAAAGGAAAAAGATCCCAAGAGCAGACAACAGGGTCAAAGACATCCCCACTCCCAGTGATAGGAGTCCCACAAAAATGCCAAGCTATCAACCAAAACCAATATGTAGAAGACCTAATGCAGAGCCATGCAGACCTCGTGATTGCTGCTTCAGGCTCTGTGAGCCTCTATGAGCCATTCTTAGTTGATTTTATGGGCCATGTTTTCCTCCTGGTGTTCTTGGCCCATCTGGTTCCTACATTTCTTCCTCTCCCTATTCTTCAGGGTTTCCTGAGCTCCAACGGGAGGATCCCAGTGGAGGTCTCCAGTTTGGGCTCTGCCTAATGTTTGGCTATGGGAGCTGGTGGCCATTTGAGAGGAGCATCAGGTGGCCATTAAATTTTCAAGAGATTAGCCCACCAGGAAGGAAGGCACTGATGGGTGAATCTTGGATAGGCAAGGCCCTGAGGCTTTCTTTGACTCTGGACTTTCTCTTGCTACTGCTGTGCCTTTACATGTTTGCTGCTTTTCTCTGGTCTGCCATTTTTTCTCTGGGATCTGGCATGGTGTAAATGGGTGTAGGGAGAGCCCCACTGCCTTTAATGTAGTGTGATTGTTGATATCCTGCTCTACTTGGCATTTTTCCTATGGATTATTATGAAGACGACTTCATCTTAAGCTGTACTCTTTAACTGAAGGAGTGATTTAATACTATAATAGTTTTAGTTTAAAAGGGATTTGATGATTAAGAGTTTTTGATAAATATAGTAAGGGACTATGATAGGGGTTAGCTTAGTAGGGAAATTAATATAGGTAAAGGTAGGATGTAGTGTTGCCCCACCCAGACAAACAGGGGCTGCAGAGGATAGAAAATAAGAACAAGGAAGTGTCACACAGCTGGGACACAAGAGTTTAACTTGAAGAGATATATAGACTGTGGTTTTGGTTAGGGATTAAGAAAAACAATTGTGTCTCAGGAGCCAGGCTGTCTCAAGTTCATTTACTCTTGATGAATGTGTTCATGAGTTTCAGTGTGCATCATAGCTGAAACAAACCTTGCAATAATGACTTCATGTAACTAAAAAGCAAAGAATTGGATGGATAGTTAAGATAATTGGACAGGACTCTAAAAAATATGAAAAGTGAAACTAGTAACCTGTTTCCCAGGCAATCACAAAAAAAAAACCCTCCCTATGTAAATGGTCGTAGCTGAAAGGATCTTGGTTTTAGAAGTCTAAAAGATGAATGTTTAACTGAAAGTGGGTTTCTCAGAAAGTGAAGAAATATGTGACTAAGAAATGTACTAAGGTTGACTTGTTCCAGAAAAACATCATTTTACATTGATCATATAGTAACTGTGTACCTTTTGATTATGGGGGAAATCCTCTTTGTGATCAACTTGGTGTGGTGACATTAAGCAGGGTGTCTAAAAATAAAGGGCAGATGAGAAGCACTTATCCCTCAGGAAAGAAGTCTGTGTGTTTTTTCTCACTGACTCTGTATCTCATTCCCAATGTCTTTGATCTTCTAGTCATGCAAGAGATGCTGTGCCAGACAAGCCAGGGAGGGAGGTGATGGAGGGGGTGAACAAGGCTAGAAGCTAGTGGGTCCCATGGCTGCTCAAGCTGGGTAGTGGAGGGAGCTGAGGGAACATGCATTTCTAGTCTCCCCTATACCTGTACTCAGGCAAGGACACCACGTGCACAGAGACGGGGGTTCCAAGATTCCAACTTGCCTGTTACTGCTGGGAGCCAGTTTGGATGGGAATGTGGCCTGTCCTCTGGGCATCAGTAGCCTTGTGCTGACTGATGCAGGATTGTGGAGCCCTTGAACTAGAAATGGGTAAGCCTGTGGTCTGATCTGCCCTGGAAGCTCAGCTGGAGGGAACAGAGGCAATCTGTGAGGCTCACTCCTCGAAAGGGATGACCTTATGCTTGACCTGACCCAGAGCCCTAAGAGTTTCTTTTTCTGTCCAGCTGGAGATTCTGCAGAGGGGCAGGGAAGGCCAACTAGACGCTTCTGTGGTACAGTCCCCTCAGGAAGGCAGAGGGGCTGAGGAGCTGCAAACATAGTCACTGTTCTCATCACTCTAATTTTCTTTAGCTTTTCAGATAAGGGCTCAACTGTAAAATGCTTTGTCAGTATCAGAGTACAGAGTAGAGCATTAGAGCCCCAGAGCAGCATCTTCTGCTGTAAAAGCCCCTCTGCTGCAGCTTCTGTGCTCCTGAGGGTTGGGGCAGATCTCATTTTTCTGCTCTTTACTCCTGTCCTACTTGGAAGCGTCTCTCAATCTTTTGTTGTATCCATTTTGAGAAACACCCAGAGACCACCGAGGAGCCGGTTTCCGATGCAAGCACATCAGGGTCCTTTTATTCAGGTTCAACCTGGGCCTCTGCAAGGCAGATGGAAGAAAATGTGGCGATGGCCAAGAGCCCAGGTGTAGAGGGTTTTTATAGGGAAAAACCACAAGCCAGGAATTGGCAACTTGGGATTGGGTAGAAGGGGCAAGGTGATTTTATTGAAACTATTGGTCTAGACTTTTGGCTCCTCCATGATTGCTCTCTTGGCACACGTGCATAGGCCTGAACACAAGAAAATGGTGGCCCCAGCCACCCTAGTCACTGCAGAGTGTGCATGGGGAGCAGCCACACAGGGAGGGCACCCCACTTTACACCCTCCCACTGCTATGCATCTGGGCAAAACAACATGAGCTCTCTGGTGGAGAGGAGCCTATGAATCTTTCTGCATCTGCCTCCTCTAAAGTTTTCTTCCTTTTCCACTGGGAGAGCATAGAAAAGATCTGAAGGGCTGGAGAGATGGCTCAGAGGTCAAGAGCACTGGCTGCTCTTCCAGAGGTCCTGAGTTCAATTCCCTGCAACCACATAGTGACTCACAAACATCTATAGTTTGATCTGGTGCCCTCTTCTGGTTGCAATCAGAATACTGTATATATAATAAATAAATAAATCTTTTAAAAAATGTGAAAAAGGAAAGCACAGTCGGTTCAAGCATCCCTGCAACTCATGGACAACGCCACCAAACCAAGCTCCTTAAGAAAGGCTTCCAGGACAGGTGGTAGGCCAGACTCTCTGACTGGGCTGAGTCACCCACAAAGCACCCCGACACCATGCAGATGCTCGGGACCCTGCAACAGTGTATGAAAGCTGAAGGTCAACATGTCTGCATTCAGGGTTTGTTGCTCCCACATGTGGCCACCAATTACCAGCCTAGCCCCTCCCTTGCACACTGCGGATCCAGGGCCTGGCCAGACTTGCAGCAGGCTCACTCCAAGGTCAGCCAGGGCCCTTTGTAAGGGCCTTTAGGACCTATGCAAATAGGGGCAGATTCCAGAGCTGCCAGTGGCTGGAAGCCCAGGCTTACATTCACAGGAAAGCATGGTAGCAGGAGAGAGCAGGAAGCTTCTTCACATCAAAGGGGAGGTGCACCATGGTGACTGCAGAGAGCACCCCCTGGTGTATGGGGTCCTCACTTAATAAGACAAAGCACAGATTG
>CABHPP010127453.1:0-36112 GCA_902168425.1 Peromyscus attwateri | reverse complement strand
AAAAAAAAAAAAAAAAAAAAAAAAAAAAAAAAGAATAAACAGCAGCTTGTTATCTCTATGTCAGTAACATCAAGTGTGGACTACAATTTTAGCAGGATTTTATTTTATTTCCTTTTACTTTATTTTATGATACAAGGACTGAGCCCAGGGCCTCTGACTGAGAGCCTTACACATGGTAAATCATACTCTGCCACAAAGTTACAACCTGAGCCCTAGCAAGATTTTATATACTAAATCTAAGACGCCATCAGCCCTGACAGTCAGTCTATTCCACAGACTGGAATCACCTCCTCTCCACATACCGCCATTTCTGTTTATTTGTTTCCTTACTTATCTGCATATTTATTTATTTATTTATTTATTTACTACTTTTTGAAACAAAGTCTCACTCTGACCGGGCTGGTCTTGAACTTGTGATCTTCCTACCTCGGCTTCCAAGTGCTGGGATTACAGGTGTACACCACTATGTCTAGCCTCCATTTCTACTTAAGCTTTATATTTCCACGGTTACATTAGAGGTGGAGTGACTCAATAGTGGTGGTTTTATTATTCCCAGAGACCTTGTCAGCACAGAGGTTTGATAGTTCATTTTAGAAACTTTTTGAACGATGCATTAACTCATTAATGGAAAACATTAACATTCAGCTTGTGCTAATGGTCTATAAGAAAGCAGATTGAGCAAGCTAGGGGAAGCAGGCTAGTAGGCAACACTCTACTGCAGCCTCTGCATTGGCTCCTGCCTCCAGGTTCCTGCCTTGCTTGGGTTCCTGTCCTGATTTCCTTCAGTGATGAACAGTGATTTGGAAGCATAAGCCAAACAAACCCTTCCTCCCCAAGTTGCTTTTGGTCATGTTGTTTCAACACAGCAGTAGTAACCCTAATTAAGACACACACAAAGGAAGAAAAAAGAATCAAGGAATTGCTGAGGTGTGTGTAGGATCAATGAGCAAGGGTGAAGGCAGTGTCACCAGGGGGTGTTGACACAACAGGGACTCTTCCATCTTCTGAACCCATGAGTCAACTTAAGCAAGCTCACAGGAGAAGCACAAGACCTATCTACATGAAGAAGTAGCAGACCAAATTAAACAGCAGCAACAGAGCAGCAGCATTCAGTCTCCAGAGGAGGCAGAGAAGAGTCTAAGACCCTTGACATTGCTTGTCTCTCAACTCCTTCTTTATACAACAAGGTGCCATCTTGTGGGATCCACAGAAATGAGAGATAGAAGGCCCAAGTACTGAGCAGTAAAAGAATTATTTAAACTATTAGGTAATGTTAGCCCTTGGGAGGTTGGAAGCAGAGGGATCAGATGTTCAGGGTCCTCCTCACCTACACAACAAGATCAAGGTCAGCTGGACTACATGAGTACTACATGGACTACTAACACTGTCTTAAAAATACAAATCAAGTACTAAATGTGAAGGAAGGGATGGCTAGACTGCAAACCACAACTCCAGAGAGGCTAGCTAACAGGGAAAGACCCTAGGAGGAACACATGGATGACCCTGTGAAGGAGAAGTAGATGAGATCTACATGAGTGGACTGGGTGTGGGGGTGTGGCAGAGGGCGAGGAGTGGGGGATGAGAACATAGGGAAATGGGAGGGTCAAGTTGGAACAGGGACAGAATGGGAGGGCAGGGAGGAAGATACCATGATAGATGAGGACATCATGGAAATAGGAAGAGGCAGGGTGCTGGGGAGGCTCTCAAGAATCCACAAGATTGACCCCACCTTGGTCTGCTGGCAGTGGTCCAGAGGGTGCCTGGATCAGTCTACTCTGGTGACCAGCCTAGCAAATAACCTAGCTGTCATCATAGAGCCTTTGTCCAGTGACTGATGGAGGCAGATACAGAGATCCATGTCCGGGCACCAAGCTGAGCTCTGGGAATCCAATTGATGAGAGAGAAGAGGGATTCTGCAGGTGAGGGACGTCGAGATCATGATGGGAGGACATGCAGAGATGACCGGCCACACTAGTGGAAGCCCTTGAACTGTGGACTGGTGGCTGTGGAGCCCCCATGGGACTGGACTAGGCCCTCTGGATATGGAAGACGGTTATTTGGCTCAAACTGGTTGGGGGGCACCCAGGCAGGGGGATCGGGATCTGTCCCTCATCAATGGACAGGCTTCTGGAGCCCAGTGCCTGTGCTGTGACACCTTGCACAGCCTTGGTGCAGTGGGAAGGGGCTTGGACCTGCCTAGGCTCAGTGTGCCAGGCTCTGCTGACTCCCTATGGGAGACCTCGACTTGGGGGATGTGGGCATGCGGGGTGGCTTGTGAAAGAGGGCTGGGGGGGTGAGGAGGTAGGAGGGGGTATCTGTGGATAGTATGTGGAGTGAGTAGAAAATTTCTCAATAAAGAAAAATTAAAAAAAGATTAAAGTTATATATTAGCATAGGTTTTAAGAGTTCATTTTAAAGGAAATCCGAAGCAAGTAAGGTTGGTTGATAAATTGTTCTCTTAAAAGCAGTTTAAACAGACTGAATGCACAGTGGGTTATCAAAGTGTGTTATTAACTTTGGCTGTGAGGACCAACAAATGTTCTAGTCTCTTTGAATGTAAGAGATATTTTCATTTTATGTATAACAAAAATCTGAGATCCTTTATAAAGAAGCCAGTGCTCTTAACTGCTGAAAAAAAAATCCAAATCAAGCACCGGGTGGCAGTGGTGCACACTTTTGATCCCAGCACTTGGGAGGCAGAGCCAGCCAGATCTCTGTGAGTTCAAGGCCAGCCTGGTCTACAGAGCGAGCTCCAGGACAGGCACCAAAACAACACAGAGAAACCCTGTCTCAAAAAAAAAAAAATCCAAATCGAATTACCTAACTAACTCTCAGAATCAGACCTACTGTTAAACCACTTAAGAGAGAAATTAGATTTTCCTCTGAAGCAATATGTGAAAAAAATGAACAGGATCTCATTTATTTATTGATCCAACTCAGCACTAACTATAATATGAACTCCTGGTTTGTAAGTATAAAGCAACATCAGGCATAGATGATCAGCTGTAGATATAAACAGCCCGAATAAAATACCATTCCCTCCAACAAAAGCACAGAGGAAAGAATATGGAGGAGGTAGTTTACAAAATGAAAGAATCGTTGATGTTGCACTCTGGGTGCTGACAAAATGAACACTCAACCTGATTCTGTAATTTTCAATTTAAATACCATACCCCCCCCCCCAGTATTTTAAATAAAGGCAATTCCCATTGACGTTTTACCTTTTCTTCAAAAAACTTGCAGTCAAACAAGCAGCAGATGAAAATATCATCTCGATTTCTCTGCAAAGATAATAACAAAGGCTAAGTCACAACCAGGCAGTGTCCAATATTCTGACATTGTGAAGGAACATTGTTGTATACATGGTACTCAACCTGCGGGTCCTGACCTGTCTAGGATTGAATAACCCTTTCACAAGGGTCACCTAAGACCATTGGAAATATCAGATATCTACATTATGATTCATGATTATCAAAATTACAGCTATGATGTAGCAAAGGAAATAATTTTATGGTTGGGGGGGTCACCATAACATGAGGAACTGTATTAAAGGTTGCAGCATTAGGAAGGTTGAGAAGCACTGCCATATACAAATCTGCTGGGTAGTATTTATAGCTAGCCTAGGATTTATGTGACCTGTGGGTTTCAGGTTAGATATACCTATAGCCTCCTTTATTTTATGTCTGAATAAATAATAATTAATAATGAATAAAGATTATAAGTATACTACTTGTGGTTATTACTACTGAGTTTCACCCAAACTCTTCATAGCTGCTTTTCCAGGCATTTGAATAAAAGCCATCACTCCGAAGACCTAAATTCTGAAATGTTAGCAAGGCAACTATGAGGATCTGAAAACAATACAACTTACTGTTAAGATTCATTCCTACATCTGCCTTACAAAGAAAGGTATGTGGGGTATATGTTCTCCCTGTAGCTCTTAAGCATATTAAATAAAAGATTAATTACTATGAACATCAATTGAGTGATCCAACCAAGAGGTAGTAAAAGAGAATCCTATTCAAAATGTAAATTCTGTCACAACCAAGCCAAACCTTCTTTCTTACAGCTAGGACAATGTGATCAGCATTTGAGAAACATGGGAGTGGCTGTAAGTCATCAAGCTGGGTCACCTTTTAGCTTCTCCACACTCTTTATTTCTTTTTGCTGCTGTCCATTTCTGTGCCAGTGACTGGTTGATTCGGTTAATTTCTGGCAGGATTTTCATGGAAACACTTGTGGACCTAGTATGCTTCAAGAAAGAAAATAAAGGCAAAAAAAATGATCAGAGAAATGCACACATATATTGACTAACAATCAATAAAGCACCTGGCACACTCAAGTTCTGCCTTTTTTGGAGGGTTGAGCTTTGGCAGAGGTTGGCCTGAATATTTGGCTTCCTGACGGGCCATTTTGCTTGGTCTGTATTTTAAAAAGTTTAATAACATGAGAAAAATCGAAAATAGAGACTGAAATGGGTGGTTATAAATCAAAATTCATCTTACCATTATTCACATGGCCACAAGATGGAAATAACACATGTTGAATGCATTTTCAATATGATATATATATATATATATATGACATGCAATGAAATATTATTTAGCATTGGAAAAATGATATAGTACTTTAAGATAGGTGTATCCTAAAATTTGCTAAGTGAAATAAATCAAATAAAAACAGAAGGCATTATATGATTCCACTTGTATAAAGGATGTCCATATACCAACTTACAGAAAGAAAGTAGAACGTATCTAGGACTGAGGAGGCAGGGAATGAGGAATTATTGTTTAATAGATATCAGGTATAGATGAATTTCTAAATGGTCTTAATAAATAAAAAACACAGAGCCAGAAATTTGGGTTAAAGCCCGAAAGATCAGAGAAATAGGACAAACCACGAGCTAATCTCACCTCACCAACTCTGCAGCTTCCAAAGAGAGCTTCTTCCTGTATACTCATGTTTATATGCCTTTTCTGTTCTGTTCTCTCATTGGCTCTCTTAGCCCAGCTACCTCACTTCCTTTTCATGTCACTTTCTGTCTGTCTGTACAGACCTCCAGGCCTCTATGGTTGGTACTGGGATTAAAGGCGTACGTCACCACACTTGACTCTGTTCCCTAGTGTGGCCTTGAAAACACAGAGATCCTGCCTGCTGAGGGTGTGTGCTACTGCTACCTGACTTCTTTGTTTACTTATGACTGGCCTTTTCCCTCTGATCTCCAGGCAAGCTTTAGTTACTAAAGCACAAATAAAATATCACCACAATCAGGTGTCTGTTTGAGGTGACTAAAGGTTTGAGAGGTAGTGACAGTAGTTGATGGCATTATGAGTGCAATTAATGCCACAGAATACTGTAGGCAATGTGTTTTAAATGGTAACACATACTACATATACATCTTATATGTAATGTGAGATAGGGCCTCACTATACAGCCCAGACTGGCATGAAACTTGAGGTCCTCCTGCCTCAGCTTCCCAAATACTGGGTACTTGGTGTGTTATATATATTTAAAACAATAAAAATTAAAGTGGCTGGACATAGTGGCCCATGCCTTTCTTCCCTGCACTCAGGAGGCTGCTGTAAGAGGATCCTAGTTACAGGTTAGACTAGATACACAGAGAGAGCTTGTCCTAAAGATGAAGAGAAGAGAGTGGCATTAACGTTTTGCTGTAAAGAATACCTCCATCTCTACTGAACTTGACATGTACGGCAAAATTCTATACCACTCTTTTTTCAAGAATCAAATAAGATCCTCTTGAAAAATATGTGTAACCACCATGCTTCAAGCCCTCCACCCCTTACCGGTGATGGGGTCTGAGCCAGGACCTTATTCACACAAGCACAGGTGCCACTGAGCCACACTTTCACACCCTACTTGAGTTCCTTGATCTAAATCCTGGTGACTTTGTAGTTTACCAATACCAAGATTTATTTTCTCTTACATCCAAAGATCGCAGTACAATGTGCTGCCCCCTACTGGCACTCATGTGTCATTTATTTTCTTCGAAGTCCTTAGCTTCTCTGTATGCATGACATCAGACTATGGCCTCTGTCCCCCTTCTTGAAAACTTAATAAGCAGGTGTCACTTGTGAGTTCACCCCTGCCCCTGTCATCATGCTTTCTGTCCTCATTCTTGGCAACTTCCAAGTTGATGAACACAATCTATCTTTTACTCCAATATCTCAGTTCCCAATCTTATCTCTACTCCTGTCTCTCCTCATTTTAGTTCTTCATGACCTGGAGAAGGTTTCTAAATTGAAACGATTGACACCTGGGATTAGATAATTCTTTTTTGTGAAGGATCCTATACATAGTAAGATTTTTAATCCTTACTATTCCCAGCCCCTAGCCACTAGATACCAGTAGCAGTCACTGTCAATGTACCAACCTAAAATGTCTGAAGACACCTCCAAATGATTGTTAGGATGCAAAATCGCACTTCACTGAAAAGCACCACTTTCATTCTCGGACATAAACTGGACTTTATCATTAGCAATTGCTCCATTTTAGGCATCAGTTTGAAAGTCTTTCTGACCCCATACCATTTTCTTGATTGATTTCCTTTCGAGTGAGGCTCCCAGTGCAGCATTCTTTCATGTACTCAGATCTCAGACTCTGCGATCCATCTTACTCTTCTTCAACTAGCTTAGCACCTAGGCTTCACTACTCTAATCATTCCCACAACTCCTTTCTGCCTCCCTTATTGTACTGCAAAATTCCAGTTGTCATTACGTTCAAGTCTGGAGTACTCCAAAGTCAATTCCACATGTCTAACACCACTGGAGATGACTTCACAGCATGCTGACCCACCATGTTCAGTCACAAATTTCAAATGGACATTCCCAAAGACAGTCTGTCTGTTTGTCTGCCCGTCTGTCTGTCTGTCTGTCTGTCTCTGTCTCTCGCTCTCTCCCTCTTTCTCTCTTCCTCTCTAACTACTGCACATCTCCCTTTGCCTTTACTCACATGCCCCTGATTCTCTCACACTCACATAAGCTTTGGTCATCAAGCAATAACTAATGAGCAACTCACCCCCATCTGCAGTCACAGTGGACTATATCACCGCTCAGACATCTCAGTTCTGCACTTATCAAAGTTTTAGTCAACTTGACATAAAGCTTGGGGGATCTCAGTTGAATTGACTTTATCAGGTTGGCCTATGTTTTTTGTGTCTAGAGCATTTTCTTGTTTAATAATCAATGTGGGAGGGCCCAGCCCATGGTGAGTGGTACTATCCCCAACAGGCAAGCCTGGGAGGTATAAGAAGGGTAGCAGAACAAGCCAGTAAGCAGTGTTCTTCCAGGGTCTCTACTTCAGTTCCTGTCTCCGAGTCCTACCTTGAGTTCCTACCCTGACTTCCCTTCATGATGGACTGTAAGCTGTAAGGCAATTCAACCCTTTTGTTTCCTGTTTGCTTTTGGTCACAGTGTTTTATCACGGTGACAGAGAAACAAACTCATACTGCACGGGACTCCATTTTCTCCCTTCTGGTCTGGGACATTCTTTGGCCACTCTTTCAGTGAATCGTGAGAAACCCTCCCGTGATCTTCTAATTTACTTTACTGTCAGAATGCCTCAGCTGTCACAAAACTTCCTCTCCTCCTCTTGTCCTGACCCCACCCCAGGCAGGTTTCTCGATTTCTGTTCAAACAACACAATCTTCCCTTCCTAAAGGAAAATCATACTTGGTGCCCCTCTGACCGGACTTTTGTGCCGTTGCTTCTCTGGATAAGCCACCTCCTGGATCTCATATCAGAAACCATTCTTTTATGTCTTCTTTGTTCCTCCTCCACATTCCAAACTTTACCCCACAGCTGATTTTGTACTCCTTTCCCCTCTGTTTCAGGCATCGCCCCTGTCCCATCTTCCCTCTCTTCTTTTGGCCTAAGCCTTCCCCTCCCTGCCCCCATCCATCTCCTGCCATCCCCACTTTGGGATCAAATCCAGGACTTTTGCATGTTAGGCAAGTATTTTCCCATGGAACCACATCCCTAGCCCCCTATTCATTTTTTGAGACAAGGTCTTGTTAAATTGCCCACCATTCTAACATTCAAAACCATTCTATCAGAAGAGTCCATTTAGTAAGAAATTTGAAAACATGAAAAATATACTTTTTCAAACACTAGCCTGAAATTTAGGGAACAGTGGGTATAGCTTAGGGGAGAATGCTTGCCTAGCATGTACAAGGCTCTGGGTTTGGTTCCCCAGTGCCAGAAAAAGAAATAATTCCTGAAATCTAGAGGAAAAAAAAATAAGTTTAAAAAGAAGTAATACATACTGATACCTGATGAGTTGTCACAAAGTTGGCATGTGCTCCAGCAAAAATGTCTTTGACTTGAACGTCCATGAGGTCTAAACAAAGTAAAACAGACTTAATTAATCTATACATAACTAAGTCAAGTTTATTCATTTATTGGAAATTTACACTCTCCTAATTTTTGATTACAAATAGCCTAACAATTTAATTTTGACCACAGAAAATGCTATTTATTCATTTATTCACTCAATAAACCTTTCAGCTATCTAGGTATTTGCATAATGAATCGGGGTTGGCATGCTCAATGAAGGTGAAGGTGTTTGCTTCAATATATCAAAGCATGTTGTTAACACAGTTAAGTAAGCAACTTAATGTCTTCTTTTGTATCAGTTAAGTCTTTAGAAGTGGTTACCCATTACTCCATGGGGAAAAAATGCAGCAGTTTAAAATAAAAGAGCTAAGAACCATAAGTGTAGTTCAGTGGGACCCTGTGGAGGAAGGCTACATGGCATGTCTCCCTCAGTCAATCAGCCGTGAGCTAGTGGGAGCACTCATACCTTCTGCAGAGAGCAGGCAGGTGATGTCAGAGCTCTCTGCTGGGACCTCCTGATGAGTTGGGTTGCTTGTGGGACTTGGTCCACGGCCTAAAGATACCACCTGACCAGTGGTGTCGACGTATGCAATGGTGTGATAACTACAACATAAAATATGATACAATGATAATATGATATTCTGAAGAACCAGACTCTCATGATTTCAAGGAAAAACAAAACGACAGACTTATCTTCGCCATGCAGCCAACTGTCTCTTTACAGTGTTAGTGTTGCAGCGAACTAGGTGACGTCACTAAACAGGTGTCATTAACTTATAGTAATATTCAAAATAGTACTAGCAATGGGGATTTACTATGGGTCCTACCATGTGTCTTTTTTGTTTTTGTTTTGAAACCGACTCTTATGTAGACCAGGCTTGCAACTATCTCATAGGATAATCTTCACTTTCTGATCCTTCTGCCTTTAACCTCTCTGGTGCTGGACTTAGAAGCATAGTTCACCACCACACCTGGTACCACTACCACCACATCTAGTGTATGTGGTTGTAGGAATCTACTCCAGGACCTGGTGAGTGCTAATGAAGAGGTTCAACTCTCCCACTCTCACGAATGAATTTAGGTTTCAGTTCTCTGAGAGGGGCAAAACAAGTGTCTCTCACAACAAAGAGCCATTTATCCACAACATCTTTGCATTCAGAGACAGGGAAAGAGCACATACAAGACCTCAGTCAGCCCCACAATGTCTCAAGGACAAAACCTGCAGCCCCTTTCTGAGTCACGTCGGACTTGCCCAAGCTTGGGCAAGTATGCCCCAAAATGGTAAGACTAAACTTCAGCCAATTAAAAGTATACTAATGTAACTGCTGCTTGCTTAACCAATTACGTTTGAGATGACCAACTGCTCCTGAAACTCCCCTAACTGCTTCAAAGGGCCTGCGTGCCTTTGTTCATGGTTGCCATTTTGTACAAGTGGCTGATCCTGCATATGCTGGCTGTTTCTGCAGAATAAACGTTCTTTGCTTTTGCATACTATTTGAGTCTGGGGTCTTCCTTCATTGTTGTCTCAGACCCTTCCTCTACTGGCAAGCACTCTACCAGCTGAGCTACATATCGTGTATTTCATGCATTTATTCTTGATTTTTGAAACTTAGCATACAGCACAGTAGGCTGCATCACGATGCTCCCAACCGTTTTCTTCTGTTGCTCCTCTTGGCTGTGTTTGCTCACAGCTCTCTGTGTCCCTCCTCCCTTGCCTGTCCACCCCTGCTGCACCCTTTCTGCCTTCATGTCACATGGACTCCCTTGCCCTCCTTTCTCAACACGTCTTTTCTCCACTTTTTGGTTCCCTTTATAGTTTTCATGACCTATCACGCCTTCACCCACATGCATACACACAGACAAACAGTAAAAGCTAAGCTATGCATGAGAGAGAACATTGTCTTTCTGAGTCTGAGTCACTTCTCTTAATATGGTAATTTCCAGATCTATTCACTTTCCTGAAAATTTCATACTCCATTTTTCTTGATAGCGAAGAAAATCCCACTGCATATGTTTATCACATTTTCATTATCCATCATCGATCAAGAGACATCTAGGCTGACATTCCTTGCTTTTGTGAATAGTGTGCAAGTATTCGTGGTAAGATATGGAGTCCTTTGGATGTGTGCACAAGAGTGCTACAGCTAAATGGTAACTCTACTTTTAAGTGTTTGAGAAATCTCTGGACAAGTTTCCATGGTGACGGCCCCAGTTTACACTCCCACCAGCGCTGGATTTTTTTCCACCTTCGCCAAGACTTCCGGTGCTTTTTGCCTTGGTGACAGCCATTCTGACACTGGTGAGGTGGAGTCTCAAAGGCTACAAAAGTTACACATGGCTAAAAATGCTTACAGGTCATTTGTGTGGCCTATTGCGAGAACTACGCACCCATTTCATGGCCCATGTATTAGCAGTTTGGGTTTGTTTCCATGTGCTAGATCGTAGCCCTGTCTGAAGGAGCTGGCAAGGATTTTCTCCCGTTCTGTATGCTGGCTGTTCACTCTGCCAGTAGATTCCCTTGCTTTGCATAAGCTTTCAAATGCCACGCAAGTCAAGTTGTTAATTCCTGGAGCTACTTTTGTTCTATTGGAGTCCTGCTCCTCAGAAAGTTCTACCATGCCTGTGTCTTGAAGAATTTTCCCCTTGGCCCCCTCTAGCACTTTCAGGGGTTCAAGTTTGAAATTAAGGTCTGTAATCCACTAGAGTTGACTTTTTTTTTCTCTTTTCTGTGTATCTGTATATGTATGGGGTCCATGCATGTAGGTATGCATGCCCACATGAGTGTGGGCAAATGTACGTGTTGTCTGTGGGGGCCCCAGGCTGATGTGATGTCCATCATTTTTATTCCTTATTCATTAAGGTGGGGGGTCTATTCACGAACCCAGCCAAAGACTGCTGATATGAATAGTCTCTTGGGGATGCCTTGTCTTCACCTTCCAAGGCTGGAATTACAGGTGGGATGCCATAGCCCCCGCCCCCAGCATTTACACAGGTCCTCGGGATACGATCTCTGAGCTACCTTCCAGGCTCACTTGGAATTAATTTTTGTGCAGGGTGAGAGATAGGAATCTAAATTCATTTTCATTCAGGTGGATATCCTGAACAAATATTTTACTAGCACCATTTGTCTTCCCAATCAAGTCCTAGGTAGTTGCATCTGTGTAAATTTATTTCTGAGTCCCATATTCTATTCCATGTGTTCTAAATTCAAGCATTTTACTTTTTACTGTACTGGGTTAGATATACAAATACTCAAAATCCCCTCACAATGAGGTTATATAAAACCCTGAATATATGCAAATAGTCATCACGTTCTGCATGCACGAGATTAATTTCTCTTATCTACTTAAGCTGGCAAACACTACCACCTTTGCTACTTAACTCTCTCCTACCCTCTACTCATAGTAAGGTGGTCTGTAGATACTAAACTTCTAATAATTATTTGTTACATAATGATTAATAGAATTGAAAATTTTAAATAAAAATGTATTTGAAAAGTAAATTTTCAAGAAATAATGCTTTATTAAAAGTGTAGCCGCATGTTTTTGGGTTTCTAAGTAATAAACTTAATACTTTCTATTCAAACTTTTAAAAAAGGCTCAATACCTTCCACACTCTATCTTAGAAACGTGGCCACCAATTCCTTCCACGAGTTGTGGGCCTCTTCTCTCACTCCTGGGGCTGTGCGGTGGCTGCCCAGAGTTATTGTCTCCAAATGTAAACACTTGCCCATCCTGTTTAAAAATAAGGAGTCAGATTAATTTCATGTTTCAAAAATATAACTATCACAAGATAAAAGGAATATGTGAAATTGGTTTGTATATTTAATAAATTGATTTATAAATTTCCATAATTTATCCCAAAATTATTTACATTTATTTATTTATGAATTTCCAAAAATTTATCCCAAATCATTTTGTTATTCAAAAATTATTTATAAATTTATTTACTGGATTTTCTTTAAAATTATGCACTTTCAAGATGTTAAAAGTATATTACACACTTAAAATTGCTAAGAGAGGGGCTGGAGAGACAGCTCAGCACTTAGGAGCATGGACTGCTCTTGCAGAGCACCAGAGTTTGACTCCCACCGCTCACGGCACACAGCTCCCCACCACCTGGAACTCTAGCTCCAGGGAATCTAGAAATCTAAATCCTCTTGCACTTGTACTCGTGCACACACACACACACACACACACACACACTCACACATACACGGGCCCACACAACACACACACACACACACACACACACACACACACACACACTTTCAGCTTTCTCTTGTCTGCTAAGATTGATATAATTCAAACAATTGAGGTTTCCTAATTTAAGTCATGGTTTCTCAAACAAGTAATAAAAATAATAAAATAATTTGGTGAACTAGGAATGTGGCTAAGTGGTAGAGCACTTCTGTAGCATTCCTAAGGTCCTTTTTATCTATTGATGATAATAGTAGTTAATAATAATAATAATAAAATTTAGAAATCATTTGGTGTATAAACTCTTTTTTCTGGCACCAAAAATCAACTCCAGCAACAAGGCAAGCATTCTACCGTTGATACTTTACCTGGTCCTGCAGAGTGCAGTTTCTAAACAAGCATTTAAATTACAGAAATCATTTACAAGTCTGTTCCTTATGCTGATGAGAAGAATCTGACTCATTGGAATACAGTGAACAGCCAGGAGAAGAGGCAGAGGGAAAGTCTAACAAAACTGGCTTGTCATTGTATCAAGCAAGGAACGTAACAAAGAGTGTTCTTGTCTGTGGAGTGGATTATCGAAAATGATAAAACAAATTTTTCTGTAGACCTACATTGACAGTGAATAATGACCTCAGAGATTAGCTGCTACATTAGCTTCTACTACAGTACCTTGAAATATTTCCTGATTTATACTTAGTTCAGTTTTCCACTTTAGATATTTGAACATTAAATAGTATGTTTTGATATTGAAATTCATCTTATGTCCTATTTGAACATTTGTGTTTTCAAATTTATAAATTTAAAATCCTAATTTCCAGAAGCTGGAGAGATGGCTCAGTAGTTAAGAACACTTATTGTTCCCAGTACCCACAAAGAGCCTAACAATTGTATGTAATGACAGTTCCAGGGCATCTGCCCCCTCTTCTGGCCTCCATGAACACTGTATGTGTGTGGTGCTCAGCCATACATATAGACAAAACATTCGAATCCACAAAATAAATCTTTAAAACATAACATAATTGTGGTGATATTGTGTTCCCCAAAATACTGTGCACCCTAATAAACTTATCTGGGGTCAGAGAACAGAACAGCCACTAGACATAGAGGCCAGAAAACGGTGGCACACATGCCTTTAATCCTAGCATTTCTGAGGCGGAGATCCCCCTGGATCTCTGTGAGTTCAAGGCCACATTGGAAACAGCCAGGCATGGTAACAAGAGCCTTTAATCCCAGGAAGTGATGGCAGAAAGCAGAAAGGTATGTAAGGCATGAGGACCAGGAACTAAAGCTGGTTAAGCTTTTAGGCTTTTGAGCAGCACAGTTTAGCTGAGAGGCACCCAGTCTGAGGAAACAGGATCAGCTGAGGAATTGGCAAGGTGAGGTGGCTGTGGCTTGTTCTGCTTCTCTGATCTTCCAGCATTCACCCCAATACCCAGCTCCAGGTTTGTTTTTATTAATAAGAACTTTTTAAGATTTGTGCTACACGTAATTTCTAATATAGTGCTATTTGGAGGTAGAAGAGGACCTTTGGTAGATGATCCAGTCACGAGGGTAAATCCTTCATTAATGAAATTATACTCTTTAAAAATTATACTCAAGAGAGAACACCCTGGCCCCTCCCACTGCATGAGAACACAGAACTGTCATCTGGGAATCAGAAGGTCACCCATCATTATGTGTAAGTCTGCTGGCACCTTGATCTTGGACACCCCAGCTTCTAGAGCTGTGAAAAGTATGCCTATAAGCTCTCCAATTGATAGGGTTTTGTGACAGCAACCTGGACACACTAAGATCAAACAATACACAGCACACATATCTTTTTCATATTTCTCTGATGTCTAAAAAGGAGAAGCACATTCTGGATTACCTGGGTAAGCACTGCAGTGTGCTCATAACCACAACTAATATAAACCACACCCAGATTCTTCAGGGCACCAATTGAATGAGGCTTGTGGATTTGCACTGCTGAAAGAAAGAATAGAAGATTCAGAGGCAGATTTGTTCGTTCGAGACCAGCTTGTGCTACCAAGTGAGACTCTGGTGTGGTGATATTTTATTTCTGCTGAAATGTGGTGATATTTTATCTGTGTTTTAATAAAGCTTGCCTGAAGATCAAAGGGAAAAGGCCAGCTAGTTTCAGTAAACAAGAAGTCAGGCAGCACAAGCCCTTAATCCTATCATTTAGCAGGCAGGGGCTCTGTGTGTTCAAGGCCATATTAGGTGTGGTCATGTGTGGTGTGACACATGCTTTTAATCCCAGTACCAATCATAGAGACCTGGAGGTCTGTACTGACAGACAGTGACAAGGAAGTGAGGTAGCTGGGCTAAGATAGCCAATGAGAGGGCAGAACAGCAAGGCAATAAAGGCGTGGGTAAGGCAGGAAGTAGCTCCCATTTGGAAGCTGCAGAGTTGGTGAGGTAAGGTTGGCTGGTGGCTTTCCCTATTTCCCTGTTCTCTCTAAGGCTTTCACCCCTATATTTGGCTCCATGTTTTTTATTTAATAAGACCATTTAGAAATTTGTCTACACTCTGGAGTGTGTGTGTGTGGGTGGGGGCATCTCACAATTTTCTTTATACTTTTATAACTTTTGTAATCTCTACATTTCTGTCTTATAACTCAACATAATTTTAAAAGTGAACATCCAGAAGTATTAGGAAGAAAAAATTATGATTTGAGGGGGAAAATCTGCACTTTAATACTTATTTCTGGAAGCCCTTAGCCTTCTAGAACATATAAAGCAATTAACCTAGAGTATACCTAGCTCCCAATATGTTATCATAATTTGTATTCATTTCGGATGCATAGTGGGTGCCTGAACAGACGTGTGAGTGACACAGAGAACTTACCTTAAAAGTGTTAGATGGGATGCAAGTGCTCTCCAAAGTACTGGCACACAGTAGGAGCTGATATATATTAGCCAAATGCCAAGAGATGATCAGAGCAGAATGGAGTTCTTGAAGAAGACTTCTTAATGACTTGTATTTTAGAGGGACAGTTTGGGGAGACTTGTTTTTTTTTTCTTAGCACAGGAACTAGTCATTTTCCCTCATGTGATCAGCGATTCCCACATCCCTAACAATGTCTGAAGCCCAACTGTCACTCACAGACATTCTGATCTAATGGGCCTGGAGCTCAACCTGGGCATCAAGAGCTTTAAAGGTAGACCAATGGTTTACATCCCAAGCCCAGAGCTTTGTAAATATGGTAGATTGCTTGGCAAAGGGACAATAAGGAAGCCAGTAGAATTAAAAATGCTAATCAATTCACCTTATAGTAGGGAGATTAGCCTGGATGATCCAGGTGGGCCCAATGTCATTCCTTTAACTGAGGAAACGCAAGGAAAAAGAGCCAGTGTCACAATAACATGGTTTAAGAAAGACTCTATCTGCCACCACAGCCTTTGAAGACGCAGGGACTATCCTAATCATGCTAAAGCCCTATAGAAGCTGTTAAAGATAAGAAAGTGGATTCTCACCCAGAACCTTCAGGAAGCAAGCAACCCTGCTGGCTGAGACCGAGTAACAGATTCCTGACTCTAGATACAAAGTGCATTGCTTTAAGTCGCTAAAAGTTTTGTGATACTACTATTCCAGAAGCAATAGGAAACTGATAGAGCTTTCCAGGTAATGCTAACGAGACAGTTTGGAAACCACTGTGATGTGCCCTATGACAGACTTGTCTTCCAGCTGCAATGGAATATCAATTTGTTGTAAGGACAAAACTAGTTCCTTACCTTCCATTTTTTCCCCACTGAGGGCCAGCTGCCCAACACTGTTGCTTCCCCAGCCAAATGAAGTCCCCGTGAGAGAGAGAGCAAAGCTGTGATTGCCACCTGCAGCCACCTGAGCCAGTGGGATTCCCTCCAGGTTCTTCACCGTCTGTGGGCTGGCTTGGGACTGGAAATTCTTCCCCAGGCCCAGCTGACCTTGACTGTTTTTTCCCCACGAAAACACTTGGCCGTCTACGAAACAAAGAACATTTAAGAATTGTACACCTATGAGATTACCAAAATAGTAAAAACTATCACACTCAATTCCACACTTCTTTTTCAGTTTTATTGAGGTACACTTGACAAAAGAAATATATATATATATATATATATATATATATATATATATATATATATATTTGAAATGTTGAGGTAATGTTCTAATGTACATACACACTCTAAAACAATGCCAGAATTAACTGATTAAATTGCCTCACACAGGGATTTTGCTGCTGTTGTTTTCAAATTCTGCTTGCAGGGCCGGGCTGTATAGTTCTAGAGTGTGCTCAGACTAAGCAGGGTCTCGGGTTCAATGGCCAGTTCCAAGAAAATAAGCATGCAAGAGGGTGGAACAAAACAAAACCCTGCATTCTAGTAAATGCCAAGTATGTAAAGCATTATTGTTAATGATAGGAACATTACGGGACAACAGGTTTCCGGACCTTGTACATCTTACGGTGAGTTTGTAGCCTCTGAACACTCCATTTCCCTTACCTGTACACTCCTGGCAACCACCACTCTACTCTGTTTCTATGAGTCCTGTTTTTTTTTTTTGATTTTACGGGAAAGTGAGGTAGGTAGTATTTGTCTGTTTATGTTTGGCTTAGGTTGCTACTATAATAGCCTACAAGTTTACCCATGGTGTTGCAAATACACGATTTTCTCCTACTCTCTGTATTGTACTTAGTTCTACAAACCTTCAAAAGTAAAACAAGGATAAAGGAGGAAACGGGACAAAATTTTCTGGTGAAAGGCAAGGCATATATGTCGTCAAATTCATATTCAGGAGCCCCTTCAAAACAGTGTCCATTCTTTTCCCTTGCAAAGGCAACTGTGTTCTTATAGCTTTTCTGCCATCAAATACTTGGCATTGTCCTTGACTTGTGTTTTCTATATGATTCAAACTAGAAAATCCTAACTCCCCCACCTGCGGCTGCCAAATCTACATGAAATATAACCTTTTCTCATCTCTCAATTGTTACCATTTTAGCCAAGTCACCATGGGAAATTATAGTAACCTCAGACTGGTATCCCACATTCCTCCTTGCTCCCAACAGTCTTTTCTGCCAAAGATGGCCAAAGTGAACTTTTAAACATTTAAGTCCAATTCCCAATTCAGGTCACCCTGCACAGCTGCCTACCAGGGATCCTGGCACCCCATCCCACCCCACTCCCAGACACTCTTCTCTTTAGGACTCACCAGATAACAGGTTCCTTTCCACCCAGGACCTTCTAACCCATCCATGTGATGAGGAGACACAGGTAACCCTCCTGCATGCTTTGGCATGACCCTTCCTCACTCTGGTCACCCCATGTAGACTAGGGTGGATCCATTCTCCAGACCAAGCCTAGTACACACATCCTATACTAGAGCCCAGCCTCACAGCCTGCTGTGTCCACATCAGATACACAACCAACAAAACAAGTCTGTCTACCCTTGTCTTCTTGCAAAAACAATGTGAAAGAACAAGACAGCATATACACCACCAAACCCACCAGTCCTATAGAAATGCTCTTCAGTGAGAAGTACCATATGGGCGCTGAGGTACAGAACCTAAAAAAGAACAGTGTGAACTTCATCGAAGAATTCAAGGAGTTAAAAAAAAAAAAAAGACACAGTTTGGTGAACTTAGAGAATAAACGCCTGTTTGATGTTTAGGAAAAAGCAGACATGAGAGAAATGACAAAGATAATACAAAATTTGAGATCCAAATTCAATAAAAACAGAGGAATAGTGAAGAGAACTCAAGCTGAATGGAGATAGAAATAAAAAAAAACAAACAAACATACTTCAATAACCCATTTAGAAAACTCAGAGGAAAGGCTGACAAGTAGAATTGATCAAGTAAAAGATGGAATATCAAGACTAAAAGTAGAATTAGACAACACAAGCAAAGAATGTGAAAACTATTTTAAAACACAGGAAAGGAATGGGCATGAATTGTGAGAAAGCATGAAAAAGACCAAATCTTGGAACTAAGGCACAGATAAAGGAGACAGATCCCAGGTGAAGGTCACAGGCCAGAACTTCAGCATGGTCACAGAAGGAAACAGCCCCGATCTAAGGAAAGACCTACCCGGAAACACGAGAAACACACAGAATATCAGATAGATGAGACCACGAAAGAAATTCCTCATAGTATACAACAGTTAAAACATTAAAATATACAGAACAAAGAAAGTGTATTGAAATTTGTAAGACAGAAAAACACATAAAGGAAAACCCATCATAATAATGGCCTATTCTCAACGGAAACTCGGAAAGCCAGAAGAACCTGGAGCAATGTATCCAAGTTCTAAAGGACCACAAATGACAAACTGTATGTCTGTACCCAGTGAAACTATTAGCCATATCTGAAGTAGAAAGAAAAACTTTCTGTGACACAAACATGCTAAAAGAATTCATATGTAAAAATTGGACCTGCAAAGAATACTGGGAGAAATACTTCAGACTGAAGACAGGAATAAGCACAGCTAAGAGACTGTAGAAAGAAAAAAAAATGAAGGTATAATTACTAAAACACAAAGCGAGACTGAGACAGCCAAAACACAGCCAAAAACACAGACAGCCAAAAAGGAGAACAAGACCACAATCACACACCTTTAAAGAATAAATTTCAGTATTAATGGACTGGATCGTCCAATTAAAAGACAGAGGCTGGATTTAAAAAACAAAAATCTGTATTTCTGTTAGCTACAAGAAAATAATCTTAGCTTTAAGGAAAAAAACCACTCAAAAGTGAGAAGATAGAAAAAAAATATTCCCAACAAATGGGACTAGGAAGCAAGCAAGCATTGCTATCCTAATATCTGACAAAACAGGCTTCAGACTGGAACTAATCAAAGAGATGGTCAAGACTCAAAATAAACAAATTAGAATTCTTCTATATATTCTAATCAAGGGAAAAGCTAACCGATAAAACATTAGAATCCTAAACATACAGGGACCAAACTCTAGTGCACACAACTTCATAGCAACTATAGGATCACAATTACAGATGCAGATTCACACCAACCCAGTAACAGCAGATGATGTTAACACCCTACTTTCTCTAAGTATAGAGAGGTATAGAGGCTATATAGAGAAAAAAAATACACAAAGAAACATCAGAATTTCATGACATCATACTTCAAATGAACCTAACAGATACCTTCAGAATATTCATCCCAACACAAAAGAATATGTATTCCACCCAGCAGCCCATGGAAACTCTTATAAGACAGACCATGCACTGGGACACAAAAAATTAGTTTGAAAAGTGTCGTGACAGAACTTAACACTTAATGTGCTCATTAAGAGAAAGAATGAACGAGGACGGAGGCTAATGTGTGTAATACCCCACTCTATGCTGTAAACAACCCTCAAGACACACTATGTACATTCTCTCATTGAATTTTCTTACACAGCTTGTAAGTCAGGCATCAATATTCCTACAGATGAGAAAGAGTTGAGGCTCAGCAGTTAAAGAAGCAGTCGCAATGATAAGACATCGCCTACAGAACATGAAAATACTACATGTCACTTCACGGGAATCAGCATACGCTAACTGAAAATCTGTCACTGTCACCGTGGTGACAGAATTATTTTTAAGCAAGGCAACTGAGAATCAGCAGGTGTGAGAAGAGCCCTCTCCCTCCTTCCTCTCCCTTGTACAAGACAAAATATAGTATTTTCTGTGAAAAATTACAGGGAGAAGAGAGCAACTTTCAGCCCTGAATTAAAGAGTTGGCTCTGAGAAAAATTTGCACAAACAAATTGTATTAAAACCCCCTTTATCTTCAGTTATTTTCCTCAGGCAAATTTTAACCATTTCCCTGACACTTATCATCCACTGAAGCCCAAATCTCTTTCCTTTGTGAAAGTGTTACGCAAGTTCCCGGTTCTCAGTATTTCTTTTAGCTTCATTTCTTTTCTGTGAATTTTCCCACACCAAAATATTAGTAATAACTGGGTGCTTTTTTCTCTGTTAGTCATCTGTTCATTTAATTTGAAGCCACCAGACACTGCACACAGCAGTTTTTTCCCTCAATATACTCCATCAAGAAATCTGAGCTGAGGATGAGGATGACGAAGTATGAGAAAGATTAGTAAGAAAACATACGGTTCTGAATCGGCATCTCACCTTTTCTTTTATCTAAAGTTTTAGTTTGCTGATGTGGACAAGACATTCAGCATAGAGGCAGTGCCGAAGTTGGCTGTTACTGTGAAAAGGAGTTCCCTTACTGTGGTGAGATGCCAGCTCATTTGAAAAAGAACAAAGACATTTGAAAAAAAAAAAAAAAGAACACCATATCTGATGAAACCTACAGTTAAAAAGTTCTAAATACAGCTGGGTGTGGTGGTGCAAGCCTTTAATCCCAGCACATGGCAGGAGGCACAGGCAGGAGTTCAAAGCCAGCATGGTCTATAGAGCAAGTTCCAGGACAGCCAGAGCTACACAGAGAATCCCAGTCTTGAAAACAAACAGACAAACAGACAAACAAAGAAACAAAAATAGTCATAAATGCATTAAAATGAAACCTGGTGAATTAAAAATCCATGGTTATCATTTATATTTAAAAATATTTCCTAGTGGCATTCAGAAGTCTCCAAGGTATTCTTACCTTTTGATAATGCTAAGGAGTGGTAGTGTCCACAGGAAACTTGGATTATTTTTATGCCAGCCAGAGCTGTTATTTTCCTATAATTAAAAAAAAAACCACAAAGGTCTGTTAAACCTTGTTTATGATGAAGTATCAAAGAAATTACAGACATTTGAAAGTATTCTAGATATTACATCAGAGCTCAAGGAACAACTTTAATTTCTTATGCTTCTGTAATGCCATTCTCTCAAAGTGCCAAACTGTTTTTTCCTTCTTTCTTATTATGATTTTAGCTACTTAGAGAAATGGTCTCACTCCCAGCCTCCAGCAGGTCCAGACCATCTCTGTTCTCTTGTGAAGACGGAGTAGCATTGGGTTCTTGCACTTATTCTGCACCTCTCATATCTCATCAGGCCATACAGAATCTTCTGTCCCACACTGACCCTGCTAATGCCACTCTCGTGGCTGTAATTTCCCTGGACAGTGTAGGGAACAGTAGCAATCTCATGCATCCAACTGTGTGTGTCACTAAGTGACATGGCATCTGACTCCCTAAGGAGGACCAGCTGTGTACTCCTTCCTAATTGAAGCATCAGTTGTTTTGTTTTGGAGTGTGTGTGTGTGTGTGTGTGTGTGTGTGTGTGTGTGTGTGTGTGTATTTGTTTGGGGGATTTAGGATCTTTAAGGGGAGGAGGGTAAGAAAGGGTCTCACATAGATCTAGCTGGTCTCTGACTCCCTATGCAACTGAGGATGACCTTGAACTCCTGTCTCTATCTCAGTAAAGGCCCTATGTATTTTAGAGCTTCCGTCATTAGGCTTTCTCATCACAATTTCATTCATTGAATATTGTATGTATTGTATATTTGGGAAATACATGGAGTGTGGTTAATGTGAGAGATACTGCTTTCGTCAGATACAAGATAATAAAGTGAGGTTTCTTTCTGAATCCTTGGTATCTCGATGGTTTATACTTAAAATATTTGGTTTTGGTTTTTATTTATTGTAGCAATCCAAGTGTATCTGCATATGTATATTACAATAAATAAAATTAGGACTCAAGAATCATATATCATTTCATTCTTACTTTCTCCTTCAAGGGCTCTAATTGATCAACTGGTTCTACAAATGATTTTCTCTCACCACATTTTAACCCTTGAGGCTAGGAATACCTTTGTCATAGTCATCTTTGTGTCCTGGTATTTGAGTACCTAGCACTCAAAATCATTGGAAAAGGGAGTGAATTAAAATACTCACGTAGGCGTTAAATTTATTTTCTTAAATTCTCCGATCCCCAGCTGCCCTTCAGAGCCTGCTCCCCATGCAAAGACCCTTCCTTTGTGGCAGATAGCCATGGAGTGCTCCTTCCCACAGCTCACGAGGTCAATGTGCAGAGAATCCAATGCCCGAATTGGTTCTTTGGAAACAAAAACAAATAGAAAATCCCCATAAGATTATAAACTTCTAAAAGTTTAAGACAGTAATTGTCTTCAAAAAAGAAGCATTTATCCAGAGTCTTTGTCTCCTTTAACGTCTGTTAAACCAAAGTCTAAAGTCCTTACAAACATCGGGAGAAAGCAATCTAATATGTTCACACCACATGTGTGGAAACCCAGCTGTGTTATACTGACTACCTGGACACACCTTGGCTGGAAAGGCTTGATCACTTTGAGTTCCTACGTAAGCAAACGGAAACTCAGCTGAAAACAACAGTCACAGCCCAGGGAAATGAAACTGAAACGTGCCCTGCTAACCCCTACACAGAGAATAGAAGCTGCCCACTAACTTTTACCAGACTCTGAGCACTTTAATTAGGAGCATTATTTTGTCTTTCTCCCTTAAGCTCTGTACAAATTTCTGGCTGGAATCTGCTCACATCCCTCAGTGCAGCCCGAGCCCTTACACTCTAGTGCTGGTCTGTCATGAAGGACAAAATGATCCAATTAATGCTTTAGGTTATTGATGTATACAGATTATCTTTTTCTTTCTTTCTGCTTCTTTTGTGCTCTGTTCTGTTTTTGCAATACTGGGGTTTGACCCCAGGGTCTCATTCATGTCTGGCAAGTGCTCTATCACTATTTCTTGATGGTTCCACACAATTTATTACCCAGTAAAGTCCCAACCACCTTCCTTTTGATAAATAGAATACACAAGTTCCTGAATCTAAGCACCTCTTTGAGTTTCATTTACTTTTTATGAATTCCTATGCACACAAATTACTCTCTAGGTAAAAGATTACTAGGATTGCATGCTGTTTTTATTGCCTGTTAATTTCTTTTTCCTGTTAAATTTGAAGTTTCCAGAAACTGCATCTGAAAGGACAGAGGACTAGTTTTCATTTTCCACCCAGTTCTTCAAATTACTTTAAACATATAATCAAACATGGTCAAGGCCTGGCAATATAGTATAGCCCAATGGTAGAGCCGTTGCCTAGCATGTAAAATGACAAAAACCAAACAAAAAGACAAACTAGAGCTTTTGTTAGATCCATACTTACAAGAATATGAATCAGTATCATATATAAAAACCCCTAATAGGTTAAGATGTTTTGGTGAAAGCACAACTTATTCAAATACAAACTCCATACTTTACAATGACATGATTCTATAAGGATCAAATACATACACAGAAAGTAAGACCGGCAGGAACTATGCCCTGCTATCAGAGCTGCCTCTTGGTGTGATTACAGGGGGCCTCTTTTGAAAAGTACTGTATTATTTTTATTTATTTGTATGTGTGTGTGCGTCACTGTGTGCATATGTGTGTGTGCTGGTGCCCATGGAGGCATCAGATCCCCTGGAACTGGAATTACAAGGTGAGTGTAAACTGCCACAAAGGTGCTAGGAACCGAACTCTTCACCATTGAGCCATCTCAACAGGTCCCACAGGTGGTTTCTTTTCTAGGTTCTTATAACAGCCTTAATGCGCAAAGGTACTTTGTTTAAAAGTATACTTTTACACTTTTGTTTAAAATTAGGAGAAAAGATGCCCCAGGGGATTGCTAAACTAGTTAGAGGTGCGCAACCCGCTTGGTTTGGAAGACAGACCTCCCCCGCAAAGTCTGGAAAGTCAAGGGGGAGGGACCTTATTCTGTCTAGAGGAACGCAGTTCTGATTAGCTCTCAGTTTCTCAAGGAAGAGGAACTGGAAACCGAAACAAAAAGCAAACAAACTCTAGAGCTCTAGGAAACGAAACCACTGACTTGAGCATCTCAAAGCAGAGTAACCAGCTGTGAGGTATCCCTGGTCCAGCGACTGAGGCGCGCACATCCCGTCCCCAGGCACCCGCTCCTGGGCTGGGTACTCACCTGGCCGTTCAGTACTCTGCTCTCTCTTCTGGCCCAGCTGGCCCAAGCTGTTGTCCCCACAGGAGTACACCCGGTGGTTGCTGAACAGTAGCAGAGAGTGGCGCTCTCCACTGGATGCCTGCAGGAGCTCACCGCCATCTCCCGCCTCCAGGCGCTGAGGCTGCGGGACGTCCGCAGCCCAGTAGAAGTACATCTCTGCACAGCCCAGCCACCAGCGACTCTGCCGTGTCACCTGGGCCAAATGGGCTCCCTAAAGCGAGTGACCCAGCTCCCTAACTCCTCCCAGAAACGCTGCCCTGTCTCTGACGTCACGATTTTTTCTTTCGTGTGAGTGTCCTATCTGGTGCCACTAACAGCTTTCCCACCGGGCTTCCCCCTGCCGGTCATCTTTTTTTTTTTTTAATTAAGAAAAATTTTCCATTCATTTTAGACACCAAAGATCTCCCTCTTCCCCCCCCCCCCCTCCCACCCCCCCCCCCACTCCTCCCCACAAGAAGGCAAAGCCTCCCATGGGGAGGCACTTCCAGCAGAGGCAAGTCCAAGCCCCTCCCCTCCCCCCGCTTCAAGACTGTGCAAGGTGTCCCATAATAGGTAGAGGGCTCCAAAAAGCCCGCTCATGCACCAGGGATGGATTCTGATCCTACCGCCAGGGGGCCCTCCAAGCAGATCAGGCTACACAATTGTCTCACCATGCAAGAGGGCCTAGTCTAGTCCCATGCAGGCTCTACAGCCTTTGACTCAACTTTCATGAGTTCCCACCAGTTTGCTTTGGTTGTCTCTGCAAGTTTCCCCATCATCTTAAGACATGGCTGCTTGAGTTTCAAGGGCTTGAGTAGCAGAGAAGACAGGGAAGAAGAAAGTATCTCCACCATAACTAAGCCACTTGTGAGTCCTGCTACTCTGGGCAAATTGCTAGGTTTGTGACATGTTTATTAAGTGACAATAAATTCACAAGGTATAGCAATTTCAGTGGCAGTCAATTCTCAGGGATTCTGCTTTCCTCGTCAACCCTGGCTGAGGTTCTTTTATTCCAATCTTGATTATTAATTTTCAGATCACACACTAAACATCACAAGGTAAATCTATCTGTCTATATGTACAATATATAAAACATGGAGCGCACACAAGGGGTTAAAGGGTAAGAGGCCTAGAAAGTCAGAGCTGGAAAACCTATTGGGATGCAATAATGAACCCCAATTAAGCTGCAAGGAAGAAACTGTTGTCCAACTGAGTCCAACTTCAGAGGCAAAACTGAGTCCAATTGCAGAGGCTGAGGGCAGGGTCCAGCTGCAGAGAAATGAAAGCCTTCATATCAAAATTGGACAATTTAAGTCAATAGAAGAATAAAAGAGCCCCAAGAGTAGGCACCAGAATCAGAGATGCACTCACTCACACATTCAGGAGTCCCATAAAAATACTAAACTGCAAGCTAAAGTACTTATGCAGAGGACCTGGCGCAGACCATGCGGGCTCTGTTCTTGCTGCTTCAGTCTCTGTGAGTTCAGATGGGTTTTGTTCAGCTGATTTAGAGGATCTTGTTCTCCTGGTGTCCTCCATCCCCTCTGTCTCCCCTACTCCTTCTGTCTTCTCTTCTTCGGGGTTCAATTTGCTGAGCTCTGAAGGGAGGAATTTAATGGAAATGCCTCCTTTAGAGCTGTGTGTTCCAAGGCGACTCTCTCTCTCTCTGTATCTGTCTGCATAATGCCTGGCTGTGGGTCTCTGTATTTGTTCCCATCTGCTGCAGGATGAAGCCTCTCTGATGATTGCTGAATAAGGCACTGATCTCTGAGTACAGCAGAATATCATTAAGAGTCATTTTATTGTTACCTTTTTACTTTTGTCTTTTGTTTTTTCAAAGCAAGTAGTATTTGGTTTTACCCTAGGTCTGTGGGCTATCTAGACACTGGTTCTTGGTCACCTAAGCAGTTTCAAGTATAGGTTCCATCTCATGAGTAGTCCTTAAGTCAGATGTCAGTTGGTTGCTCCCACAAGGTTTGTGCCACCATCCCCCTAGTGTATTTTTTCAGGGAGGACAGATTTGTGACTAGGTTGGTGTTCACTTGGTGGCCTGCAGAGTACCTTTCCATGTCACAGACACTAGAACATGGGGGTGAAGGCTCTATGTAGGCACCAGCTTGACCTCTCTATGTTCAATGAGTTGTGTGGGTATTGTCTTCAGCAATGAGGGCCCCACTGTCTGTTTGTTGAGAGTAACCTATAGTCTTGGCAACAGCCTGGGTTGTTTGGGAATTTCATCGGGACCCTATCAGCCAACAACTCAATTGGATGAAACTCAATCCTGGGCTGGAAGCTTCCTTTGGAGAAAAGAGATAACTATTTGGGGTTCTGTCTCCCTCATTATTTAGAGACTTCATTGGGATCACCTTCATGTATTTTAGGAAGTTTCCATTGAACTGGGTTTTTGTACTGCCCCTCAAATGCTCTTCAATTCTAGCTCTCCTCCCTTCATTCCCTCATTAAATCCCATCTTCTCTTCCCCTTCCCACTGGATCCTCCTATTCTCATCCCCCCTCCAGCCTACCCACAAAATCTATTCTATTTCCACATCCCAGGGAGATCCATGTGTTCCCCGGCCCCAGTTCCTTCCTCTATGCCTAACTTCTCTGGGTCTACAGATTGCAGCTTGGTTATCATTATTTAGTGGCTAATATCTAGATATAAGTGAATACATACCATATTTATCTTTCTAGGTCTGGATTACCTCACTCAGGATGATTTTTTTTAATTCTGTCCATTTGCCTGAAAATGTCATAATGTCACTTTTTAACAGCTGAGTGATACTTTATTGTATAAATGTAGCACATTTTCTTTATCCATTTTCTGTTGAGGGACATCTAGGTTGTTTTCAATTTCTGGCTATTATGAATAGAACAGCAATAAACATGGTTGAGCAAGTGCCCCTGTGGTAGGATGGAGTGTCCTTTGGGTATATGCCTAAGAGTGATATAACTGGGTCTTGAGGTAGATTGATTCCTACCTTTCTGAGGTACCACCATACTGATTTCCATAGTGATTGTACAAATTTGCACTCCAACCAGCAATAGATGAGTGTTTTGACCTTAGCCGTTCTGACAGGTATAAGATGGAACCTCAAAGTAGCTTTGATTTGCATTTTCCTGGTGACAAAGGATGTTAAACATTTCTTTAAGTGTTTCTCAGTCACTTGAGTTTCCTCTATTGAGAATTCTCTGTTTAGATCTGAACCCCATCTTTTAATTGAGTTATCTAGTGTTTTGATATCAAGTTTCTTGAGTTCTATACATATTTTCTAAATTAGCCCTCTATCTGATGTGAAGCTGGTAAAAATCTTTTCCCATTTTGTAGACTGCCACTTTGTCCAAATAATGGTGTCCTTTGCCTTACAAAGCTTTTCAGTTTCATGAGGTCCTATCTATTAATTATGGATCTTAGTGACTGCATTAATGGTGTTCTGTTCAGAAGGTCTTGTCCTATGCCAGTATTTTCAAGGCTATTCCCCACTTTCTCTTCTAATAGGTTCAGTGTATCTGGTTTTATGTTGAGGTCTTTGATCCATTTGGTCTTGAGTTTTGTGCAAGATGATAGGTAGGGATCTACTTGCATTCTTCTACATGCAGACATCCAGTTTGACCAGCACCATTTGTAGAAGATGCTATCTTTTTTCTAGTATGTAGAAATTCTGGCTTCTTTATCAAAAATCATGTGTCTATAAGCGTGCGGACTTATTTTTGGTTCTTCATTTCGACTCCATTAATCAAAGTGTTTGTTTTGTGTTTGTGGGTGTGTCTGTTTCCATTTGCTGGTCTGGGGACATTTATTCCCTATGTTTTCATAGTTGTAGTTAACCTCCTTAGTTTGAAATTTTTCCTTCTAGCACCTTCTGTAGGGCTGACTTTATTGATACATATTGTTTAAATTGGACTTTATCATTGAATATCTAGTTTTCTCTATCTATGTGACTGAAAGTTTTGCTGGTATAGTGGTCTGGACTGGCATCTGTGATCTCTTTGAGTATGCAGGACATCTGTTCATATTCTTCTGGCTTTTAGAGTCTCCATTGAGAAATAAAGTGTAATTCTGATAGGTTTGCCCTTATATGTTACTTGGTCTTTTCCTCTTGTAGCTTTTAGTATTTTTTCTTTGTTCTGTATGTTCA
The DNA here is from genome assembly GCA_902168425.1 of Peromyscus attwateri. Lineage (NCBI taxonomy): Eukaryota > Metazoa > Chordata > Mammalia > Rodentia > Cricetidae > Peromyscus > Peromyscus attwateri. The sequence continues at coordinate 7,524 of CABHPP010127453.1, read as the reverse complement.
GTGTATTGATCATCATGTGGCAAGGGGACTTTGTTTTCTGGCCCAATCTATTTGGTGATCTGTATCCTTCTTGTACCTTTATAACCATCTCCTTCTTCAGGTTAGGGAAATTTTCCTCTATGATTTTGTTGAAAACGTTTTCTGGGCCTTTGAGCTGGGTTTCTTCTCCTTCCTTTATACCTCTTATTCTTAGGTGTGGTCCTTTCACAGTGTCCCGGATTTTCTGGATGCTTTGTGTCAGGGATTTTTTAGATTTAACATTTTTGTTGATTCATATATCCATTTCTTCCATCGTATCTTTAATTCCTGAGATTCTCTCTTACATCTCTTGTATTCTGTTGGTAAAGTTTGCCTCTGTAGTTCCTGTTTGAATTCCTAAATTTTTCATTTCCAGAATTCTCAGAAGTCTGGGTTTTCTTTATTGACTCTATTGCCAAATCTGGGTCTTAAGCAGTTTTATTTATTTCTTTATACTGTTTGTTTGTGTTTTCCTGGATTTCTTTAAGGGAGTTATCAATTTCCTCTTTAAGGACCTCTATCATCTTCATATAGTTGGTTTTAAGGTCTTTTTCTTGTTCTTCAACCATGTTAGAATATTCGGGGCCTGCTGTAGTAGGCTAGCTGGGCTCTTGTGGAGACATATTGCCCTGGCTGTTATTGGTTGTGTTCTTACACTATAGGTCTAGGTGCTGATTTATGTGTTTGTCTTTGTTGGGTGAGTGTTTTGTTCCTTGATTTCTGTTTCCTCTCTGAATTTGGGAGAGTGTGATGGCTGCTGTTGCCTGTTTCCTGGTCTGCCGAGCTGGTGTGTTCACAGGTAATACTTGCTGATGTTGGAGGCCAGGACAATGGGCTGAATCGGGGGAAGGAAGGGGAGGGGAGATCTTTGTGATCGAGGATGGTGTCAGAAAGAAAAGGGAGACTGCATCTTGGTTCCTGCTATAGAAATGGGGATGAGACAGGGGGCTTGGATCTCAGGATCAGTAGGCGTGGTATGGGTCCAGTTTCAGCCTACTTGTTGCCCTGGGGAGAGAGGCCCTTGGGTTAGTAGGGGGTGCCTTCTGAGGTTGGGGTCTTGGAAAAAGCAATGAGTGGGGTGAGGAAGGTTAGAAGGGGAAGGTCTGTGGGATCTACAGGAGATGGGAGCAGGGAGTCAAGGAAGGATGCCACTGGCATTCTGTTATAGAGCTGGGGATGAGAATGGGGGATTGGATCTGAGAGAACAAAGCACCCGATATAGTCTTAAGAGATTAAATAATGCTAATCTTGGTTTTCATGAAATGACAAATTTAATGAAATTATGCCCTTTCATAATCATCTTATTTGCTATGATTGTTTGCTTACCCAGAATTCCCATCTTACATGAGTCTAGTTTTAGTGTTGAAGGGGAAAAATTAGTAGCCCTCTTGAGAGTTGGCCCCCATCTTGAGGTATCTGCTGACTTGTAGATGAACCCAGAGCTGACCAGCGACTGAACTGGAACAATAAATCTGAATGTATATATATTCTGGGCCCAGCAAAACAGAATATAGGGAGTAAAAATTTATGACTCTATAGATACCCTGCATCCTGTCAGCCATTAGTAATTTCACACTTATAGTTCAGCCAATAACTTCAAAGAACTAACTCACCCCTAGCTCCCTCATCCAATCCTAAGACACTAAGATATGTAACCTACTGCTCGTTAACTTTTTCCTATATAAACCCCTTGTAATAAGTGCTCAGGGTTTCCTCCCTCACTTGCTGTAAAGGAGTGTCAGACAAAGTCCCTGCCTGGGCTTGGCTTGAATAAAGAAACCTTTTGTTTTTGCATCAGAAGTCGGCTCCTTGGTGGTCTTGTTGTGGGGGGACTCGCCATACAGGCGTAGCAGCGTCTAATGACTCATTTTGTTGTTGTCTCTATAAAAAAAAAATTCTCATTATTCAGCATAATTTGGATTTTAAGAATTGTCAGATCCAAAGGAAACTCCAATTCCCCAAACTCCAAAAGGCAAAACACATGTCTTGAAATGGCAGTTGTGGCCCAGCTCGAGCCAGATTATAGAAGGATTTCTGGCAGTTAGATAAAAGCCAGCATTACTCAGGAATTTGTGAAATGGTTTTTGTCTACTGAGAGAAATCATTTCCCTTGCATGTCCCTCAGGCAGAAGGGACATATGGTTCTCTATTGACACATACTGTGGTTGCGTATCAAAGCCCATGCTGGCTCCAGGCTCCGATAGTCCCTATTCACAAGTACTCATTATACATTTCAGTGTCCTAGCCCTTCTGACCTACCCCCCTGCCCTAAACCCTCAGGGCTGTTCCAGCTCACAGGCTTCCCTCCCCTCAGCTGTTTACTCACCCTCCACATAACAGGCTATTGTCTACTATCTCCACTCTTGCTAGTCCTTGCCATTCCTGCTTCCCTATCCCTCGCCACGCCCAGTCTGCTTCTTTTTCTCTCTGTTGCGGACTCTTCCAGATGCCTCTGGATATTTTCTCTCTCTTACCCACAGTAAAAACCTTTCCCCTGATGGAGTGGTCATTTTGGTAGTTTCCTGTCCTCAGCATACATATGGTGCTGAGGACCTGGGAGGGGCACAGATGCCCCCCTCCCCTTCCAAGGGGCTGATTGGACCCTTGTAATGTCTGAATCATTTGCTCCTGCTGGTTTCTGCCACCCACTGTATTTCACTACGGATTCCAGAGTTCACCTCTCCAGCCACTTCTCCTCTGCCTGCTCTAACCACTCCTCTCTCCTCGCCTACTGGGTAAGTGTCCTCTCAGTCTCTCTGGCTCCTGGAGCCTGCCATGCCCTCCTGGATATCTATCGCTTAGAAAGGCTGTCTCTCCTTGGCAGGCTGGAATCTCCTGTACACTTCTCCACTGTGATTCAGGGCCTCTCTCTGCTGAGGCACTTATCCCTCTCCTCTATTGGAATTCTTCCTCTGGCAGAGTTCTTATTTGTGACCCTTCTCCATAAATCTCTCCCATGTCACCTTGATAGAGAAAGACATCAGGAGGATATGGAGAAACATGGTGCTGGGGAGTTCCCAGGAAATTTTTGCTCCCTATGTCCTGCTTTTGTTGAACCCAGGATATATACATTCAGATTTATTGTTGCAGTCCTACTCTCCTCTGAGTTCAGCTTCTGGTCAGTTGAGCCCATTACTCCTCATATCTTGTTTTGCCAAGTCCAGGAGACATAGATTTATTGTCCCAGCCTTATAAGTTCAACTTCTGGTCACTTCTAAAACTGCTGGTCAGCAAATACCTTTGGAGGAGGGGAGGGGGAAACATCTCTCAAGATGGCTACTGATTTTTCCCTCTCAGAATCCACAAGGATGACCCCATCTTAGACTACTAGCAATAGTGGAGAGGGTGCCTGAGCTGGCCTACCCTAGTAATCAGAATTGTGAATGCCGTAACTGTCATCATAGAGCCTTCATCCAGTAACTGATGGAAGCAGATGTAGAGATCCACAGCCAAGCACCAGGCAGAGCTCCAGGAGTCCAGTCAAAGAGAGGGAAGAGGGATTCTATGAGCAAGGGGCATCAAGTTCATGATGGGGAAACCTACAGAGACAACCAAACCAAGCTAGTGGGAACTCATGAACTTTATACCAACAACTGTGGAGCCTCCATGGGACTGGACTAGGCCCTCTGCATAAATGAGACAGTTGTGTAGCTTGATCTGTTTAAGGGGCCCCCTGGCAGTAGGATCAGGATCCATCCCTGGTGCATGAGGTGGCTTTTTGGAGCCCACTACCTATGGTGGGACACCTTGCCCAGCCTTGATGCAGGGGGAAGGGCTTGGACCTGTCTCAACTGAATGTACCAGGCTTTCCTGACTCCCCATGAGAGGCCTTACCTTTTCAGAGGAAGGAATGAGAAAGTGGGTTGAGGGGGAGGTGAGAGGAGAGAGGGGGACCTGTGGTTGGTATGTAAAATGAATTTAAAAATTTTTAATAAAGAAAAAAATCTCTCCCATCTCACCCTTGCTCTGCTCCTGGAACCCTCCCCACCTGTTCCTCAGATCACTCCTGTAGCTTACTGTATATCTCTCACTCACCTACTGGAGCCTAAACTAACCACTGGCTCTTAGTAGACTCACTGACTCTTCACCTGCCTTTTAATCTCTTTCCCTCCTCGGACTCAGAGATTCCATTAAAGCCTCACTGTCTTCCTGCAGACAGCTTGGCCTCAGTGTAAACTAGACAACCAGTCTCAATGGCCAAAAAAATGGCACACTCATTCTCACAGATAATAACAACTTCTGCCACCGCACAAGCAAGTGGTCCCCCAAATCACTTACATCTTGGCTTTCTCTACTTTCCACTCTTGAAAATCTCTAAACTTCTTTTGCTCTCTGTTCTTGAAAAATCTACTAAGACCATTGTTTAACCTTTCTGTGTCTCAGGATTTGTAAGTATTGGTTATGGTTAAAAGATATGGAAAATTTATAACAAAAAGTTAATTTAATGCTTGTAACAAAATGGGTTGACCATTAGAATATCTATACATAGCCCACCTTGATTTGCTCCAGCATGTTATCATGACAGGACAAGGCAGTGCAGAGGTTGCTCTATCCTGTGTTCTTCCTGAGACCAGTTTTAGGCTTGACTAAAATTTCATCTCCTTGATGAGAAACCCCTTGGAAAAATTATCCAACCCTATTCTAGGAACCCAGGGGCAAGATGCCCCAGCTAGCTTATCGTAGTTTATGTTAAAATGCCTACTTGCACAAAATCCTGCCCACTTCAGCTGCCAACAGGGATGCTAGAACATGTTTTTTGTTTGTTTGTTTGTTTTTTTTCCCTTCAAAACCCTGTGCTCTGTACATTCCATATTATACTTGGGTTCCTAAATACCTGAGTGTAGTCCCAGTGGCTGGAATAAAGACTTTCAAATGGCTATAAAATATTGACACAGCCATATCTGAATGGAATGGCAGAAGTCATAAAGCCAGGCACAACTGCTTGAAAAAGATCCAGCAAAGCTGAGCCACATGATGGCTGCCATGTCACCTTTGGTTTTTCATCTCCACCTGTTACATACTTGGGGCACTTTTAATATTTGTACAATTTGAGGATATTGGATTGATGGAAAATTCCTTATGAATCATTTATGCCTTCTTCCAGGAATTCTGCTTCTAAGCTTATCCAGGAAAGTTCTGAACATACTATTCCTCCCCCCTCCCCCCCACACTTTGAGGTACGCCTTGGAGGTTGTGACACATAAAGAAGAAGCCAGAGGTCTCTTCATGAGGCTATGAGACATTCTTGAAACATCTGTCCCTGTACTTACACTGGAACAAGATATTCAAAACAAAGTAAAATTAAAAAGGTCAACAAGATTCAGTGGGCTAGAGGAATTGTCCGCAGTTGAGATTACAAGCCTCTTCTTGCTGTACACTCAGACAATTACGTGGCATACAACTGACCTACACAAAGACATATTGATGAGCAAAGTGTGGAGTGGAAAGATAATAAAAGTATGAGGTGTTAGGACCTCCTTCTCTTAGAAGTTAGCTCATGTAGAGCCACTATAATGTCATATGACCAAGGAACAACAGAATGCCAGGATTAGACCTATAGACAAATTCTATAAAGATATAAATATGAACATTGATTGTATTATGCCAGAATTTGAATAATAACTGCATCAGCTTTAGCCTGAGGATTTTTCCTGGGCACTCTGACTGCCAAGAGTTAATAATACATTGCTTGAGACATGGCAAAATGCCCAGGGTGGTTGAAGATTTTGTTTTGGTCTAGTGTCCTTGAAGCAAACAAAACAACCAGCCTGAGCACAGGCTGTCATATGCCTCTAGATTCTAAATTCTCAAAAATTGGGTTATGGGATTTATGAGTAAGAATGATAACTCTGTTTATTAATAATGTCAAAACTTGAGGGGAAATGATTGGAAATGATAATTCTGTTCTGTCATAGTTTATTAATGATGACTAAAAGATGAGCAAAAGGAAGTGAAACACATGTCCAAAAACAAAAATGATATGATCTATGTTTTGGAACATCATGAATGTATCCCTCTAACTAAATTCTGTATAAATAAAGAAACACTCTGGCTGCTAGTCAGGCAGGCTGCAAGATTCTCCCAACCACCATGGCCTGGCTCACTTCTTTCCCCGCCGACTCCTTACACCCTCTGCAGGACCCATCCACCACTGGGGAATGGCTCCCGGCAAACTATTATAAACTATGTCTGAGTGGTTGTCTCTGATGGACTCCCCCATAACACTAGTATGTAACTTGAATTCAATTCTTGTTTTAAAATATGGAATTGCTGCAGCATGCTATGTGTATAACTTGGATTCAGTTCTTGTTCATAAAAATAAAAGTTACTAACAACAAATATTTGATAAACAAGGGTTATAAATTCCTAGGTTGTAAAGGTCTACTCAGGCTAACAAAAACTTAGAGATGTATGTCTAACTATGTATGCCTTTGTTAACTGTGTTCAACACCAGGCTTCTAAAAAATGAATAAGGAACACCATGTGTTTGATAAATAATGTTTATGAATTCCCAAGTCTATTCAAGCTAGCAAAAAGTGATTGAAAGATGTATGTCTAGCTTCTTTGCCTTACTTTGTCAAGCTTTTTTTTTTTGTTTAACTATTTGGATAAACTGAGTTACACAAGAAACTGTGGTATTCTGTATAGGTACACCATGAAAAAATCAGGAAAATAAGGTTCTTAGTCTCTCTGTGGACTGTACTTATGTTGTAAGGCTTTATTTTGATACTAAAGAATATTCAATTGAAACTGTTATATTCTGTAAGGATCTAGAAAATAAGGTTCCCAGTCTCTCTGTTGACTGTATTTATGGTTTAAACTTTTTTTTTTTTTGAGACAGTGTTTCTCTGTGTAGCTTTGTGCCTTTCCTGGAACTCGCTTTGGAGACCAGGCTGGCCTCGAACTGAACTCACAGAGATCCGCCTGGCTCTGCCTCCTGAGTGCTGGGATTAAAGGCGTGTGCCACCACCGCCTGGCTGGTTTAAACTTTTATTTTCATGATAAACTTTCTTCAATTTAAACTATTTAAGGCTCAAACTTAACAGGGATAAAATTGTAACGTCACAATCTTATTAACTTGTAAACTGTTAAAGATAATCAAGACAGACAAGTTAATGACCTGCTTATAATGATCAAATTCTTTAACATGCTTGGAACTATGCTTGTGGTCATGCTATGTACAAATGGAATTCATTTACAGGGACAAGCTTTAGCCTTCTATATATGCTGTCAATGTTAACCCTGAAGCAAGTAACTAAAAACAAGTAAATTTTGTTAAAAGCCAGGTATATTTAGATTAGATGTGGCCCTTAAACCCTTCAGAGAAATCTGCTGAATATGGCATGTAAAGGTATTTAATGAAAAGTTTTCCCCTGATAGACAAAAATACCAGCTTCTGGGAGCCCTGTGGCTACCTCCACAGAAGACTCAGCTTGGACTTGCTTCATGTGTGGGAATGCTGATCACTGAGCAAAAAACTGCCCCATGCCCTGCCCACTGCTAGGG
>CABHPP010127452.1:0-12154 GCA_902168425.1 Peromyscus attwateri | reverse complement strand
ATTTCCATCAGCACAAAAATGTTCTATTGAACAGACCTGATAATAGATGGCTTTTACTCTCTAGTGCTCAGATTTGTTCATGCATTTATCCATTAATCCAGTAAACACTAAGCGTCTGCAGAGCTCTTTCAGAGAGGCGAACAACTCAAACATGTGCTACCAACAGTACTAAAGAATTTTTTTCACAAGTAGTTGGAGGTAAAATTTAATGATGGTGTAATACATGCCTGGAGTATGATATGAGCGCAATAAAAAAAATTGTTGGATGAAAGAAAGAAGGAACCTTAGGCTATAAAGAAGAAAGCTCCGGCTTTCCCAAATAAGGGCTGCACACACAAATACACTCCCTCGCTTTCCACACTTTCTTCCTGTAACTAGTAACAATTTAGAAATCACTTTTTTGTTGTTATTTGTTGTTCTGTTTTGTTTTCAAGACAGGGTCTCACTGTATAGCCCCAGCTGTCCTGGAACTCACTCTGTAGACCATTTTGGCCTCGAACTCACAGAGATCCACAAGCCTCTGCCTCCCCAGTGCTGTGATTAAAGGCGTGCACCACCACTGCCAGGCTAGAAATCTGTCCTTAACACTCCACGTCTGGGTTAAATGTCTCTTGTATATTCCCTGAAGTGCTTCGTTCTTCCTCTCCCTTAAAAAAAAAAAAAAAAGAAAAGAAAAAGAAAAAAAGAAAAAGGAAAAACATCTAACTAAATTTAATTGCCTGTTTATCGCCAGACTTCAAGCTTTGTGATATTAGGACTACGCCTAGCAGTACCTGGAACAAATTAGGTGCTTTATAATATTTTTGAATGAGTGAGAGAATCTCATACTCCACAGCTTTTATAGCTGGTTGTACTTTCCTGTTACAATTGTGACCTGACCTGTACCATTTGTCATTACAAACCACATTGGCAATTGAAATCTTTCATGCAGCAAATACTTACTAAGCACTTCGTGTGAACCTGACATAGAACTAGAATCGAGCAGAGAACAAAGCAGACAGAGTTGCTGTCTTGTGGGGAGTATCGTTTAGTGAGCAGGAGACATTAAAGCAAAACGTAAACCAATGATTCCGTGAATACAAACTATGCAAAACCACCTTCGTGCCTCCAAATTTATTCTTATCTCCTATTTAAATGACTAAAATCTATCTTAATAAAGAGGGCTAGGGTTAAGTGCTTGCTTAGCATGTGCACGGTCCAGGTTTGATCCCTAGCTTCACAAAAGAGAACAACAGTCTTTGGGATTCCACTCATTCAACAACATTCATCTAGCATCCTTTATGTACACGACACTCTCATGCTAGAGAGACACTTAAACAAGATAGAGTTGTGTCTTTCATGGAGAGTAGAGACTAAAAGAGAAAGGCAGACATCAAACCAGCAGGAGCAATGAGAGCCCACTCAGAGGCTTTAAGCAGGGAAGGACTGTGGTCCTATCTATGTGTTACAAAGATCATTCTGAAGAAGAATGGAAAAGAGTAATAGTGAAAACAGGAAGCTACTACTGTTGTCTGGAAGTGATGTCTTTGACTATGGAAGCATCAGTTAAGAAGGAGAAAGAAATTAAGAAAATAAAGTTTGGAGAGTGGAGGAAGCGCCCTGAGTGAATGAAGTCCTGAGGCAAATGTGTATTGTTGACATGGGCATGGTCACATTGAGGACTTCAATGCCTCAGCCCCACAGAAAATGTCAAAGCCTCCCTCCCCCAAGTGTGAGGCTTAAAGACATTGTTAGGATCCTGTACATGCGCTGCTTGGGGTCTTTTACGTCATCAGGGGGCACTAGTGATTGCATGGTCACGCAATCTGTGCCTTAAAAAACTGGACACACCGCCGGGCGTTGGTGGCGCACGCCTTTAATCCCAGCACTCGGGAGGCAGAGGCAGGCAGATCTCTGTGAGTTCGAGGCCAGCCTGGGCTTCCAAGTGAGCTCCAGGAAAGGTGCAAAGCTACACAGAGAAACCCTGTCTCGAAAAACCAAAAAAAAAAAAAAAAAAAAAAAAACTGGACACGGACCCCCACCCTCTCTCTCTGCTCTCTGCTCTCTCTCTGTTCCCTCTCTGCTTCCTGCTCTCTGCTCTGCTACCGCCATCTCTCCCTCCCCCCAGGCCTGGCTCTCCTCCCTCCTATCCCCTCCTTCCTTCTAATAAAACTCTTTGTAACTCTGGTAGTCGTGGCCCGTGACTTTTCCACTAGTAACCAGCTCCACCACCAGCGCCGTTTACCTGTCAGACATGACAAAGCTTTCCTGTGATCCATGTGCTTAAGACATCCACATAACTTTCTCCCCCAGACATTTACAGTCTGAAGACTGCTTCCCTGCAGAGACTGTACCGACCAAGATTAGCTAAATCTGCCTCCTTGTTTAGCTGTACAGAATAAGCCTGCCTCCTTGTTTATCTATATGTAATAAGCATGCTGAGCTACCAGGATGCTTCAGAGGAGCCCAGTCCACCCAATCCCGGCTTTTTTTATATATATGTGTGTCTATGTGTTTATCTTTTCTTCATTCCCTGGCTACCCCCGGTCTAGCCAAATCCTTGGGAACAAAGTAAAGACTCCCAATAAAAGAGTTAGAGAGATGGCACAATGATTAAGAGCACTTGCTACTCTTTCATTTATTTATGTTTGGTTTTGTTTGTTCATTTAGTTTTTGGGACCGGGTTCCTCTGTGTAGCCTTGGCTGTCCTGGAACTTGTTCTGTAAACCAGGCTGGCCTTGAACTCATAGAGCTCCTCCTGCCTCTACCTCCTGAGTACTGGGATTAAAGGCATGTGCCACCACCACCTGACTTTATTTTTATTTATTTATTTTTTTTGGAAACAGGATTTTGCTATGTAGTCCTGGCTCTCCTGGAGCTCAGTATATAGACCAGGCTGGCCTCAGACTCAGAGACCATCCTGCTTCTGTGCTGGAATTAAAGGTGTCCACCACAACCATGAGACTTTGGGGGCACGGTTCCAAGAAAGAACATTTGCTATGCTTGCAGAGCGCCAGGAGCCAGTTCCCAGCACTTACATGATTGCTCACAACTACCTGTAACTCCAATTCCAGGGGATCTAACACCCTCTTCTGGTCCCCAAGGGCACCAGGCATGCACATGGTACACAGACATATATACAGACAAACACCTATACACATCAAATTTTTAAAAAATTAAAGAAAATTAAAATGTTAGTGAGTAGTGCTTTTTGATTGGGAAGTATTGATTAGACCATGTGGCCTACCCTCTATCAGTAAATATAATTAGGAAGGTAGCACTGTGGGTAAGAGCTCCAGCTATAAATCCAACAGATCAATGTCATCATTTCTCAAGTGATCTCAGGGACTTCAACAAACTACTCTTTAAAGATAATAATAGCATGTACCTCATCAGATTGCTATGAAGATGAAAGGGGTGATGTGTGTATGGACCCTGTTTCTGTATGCACGTGTGTCTGTAAACATTTTTAAATGTTAGCTATGTATGGCATTAGGAAAATGAGTCTAAAAACATTAGCCCAATTTAATGGGAAAAAGCTTTACCTGTGCTCCTAAGAATCTCTCCCCCAGCTTAATTGAGCTTATGATCTCATAATTGTGTGGCATGCCTTTTCCGATTGCCAAACCATATAATGCTCATACTTCAAAACTCAGACTAGAACTCAGTTTCTCTGTTTTTCCTACCTAAACTTGCCCCACCACTTACATCATTCAATTTAGTACATTTTCTAACGTAGGATTCATAAGGCTATAATTAATTTTGACTTGTCTTTGAGTCCTTCCGTGTTATTTTTTTTATGCCTATTTACCTAACTTCTCTATCTTGAAATGACAAGGGATTGTGAGGAAAAGATTGTAGGCATTTTTTTTTAATTTATTAATTTTTTGGTTTTTTGGTTTTTCGAGACAGGGTTTCCCTGTGTAGCTTTGGAGCCTTTCCTGGAACTCACTTTGTAGACCACGCTGGCCTCGAACTCACAGAGATCCGCCTGGCTCTGCCTCCCGAGTGCTGGGATTAAAGGCGTGCGCCACCACCGCCAGGCGATTGTAGGCATTTTTCAGGATAGCTGCCCAGGCACATGATACTCAATGAGTATTTCATGGCTAGACAGATTTTTTATTGTTGTTGTTGTTGTTTGTTTGTTTGTTTTTCGAGACAGGGTTTCTCTGTGTAGTTTTGGTGCCTGTCGTGGATCTCGCTCTGTAGTCCAGGCTGGCCTCGAACTCACAGAGATCTACCTGGCTCTGTCTCCCGAGTGCTGGGATTAAAGGCGTGCGCCACCGCCGCCTGTCGAGACAGCTTTAATTTTTAATTGGTGTTCTTCTCTTAGATTCATGTTCTACCTTTACACTTCTCCATTTTTTTTTTTTTTACACTGGCTTCACTAGGCAACCCAGGCCGTCTTCCAGATCACCTCGCAGCCAAGGCTTGCCAAGACAGCATGATTCTACAGCTTCCACCTCCCAAGGGCTAGGATCACAGGTGTGAATCATCACACACAGCTCACTATTTTTTTTCCCCATGATCCAAGCTATAAGAAGAAAAATAAAGAGAAGGAAGAATAATCCTTTTAGGACTTACAAGCTTAGTTGATGACAACATTATTCTGTATGCAACTTCCAACACAGTTCATGAGTCAGCTGAGGTTGGGGGTGTGTACAGTGGTTACTTTTATGGGCTTTGGAATCAGGTGCCAAGGTCTGAATTGAGGTTTGTCTATCTCTGTGACTTTAGGCAAGTTCCTTCAACCTAGGACCTCTGAGTACTCAATATAAAATGTAGATAATGATCAGACTTACTTCCTTAGGTTGCTGAGAGAATATGAGCTTGTGCCAAACAGAGGAAATATTTACCAGTGTCTGGTACATAGTTAAATGCTCAAGAAATATGGAGGAGGCAAGCAAGCAAGAACAATAAATACTACGGAAAGCCAGTGTCATCACTTACAGGAAACTCTAGACCTGATTGCCACAATCTGGGGACAGTCATTAAGTTAATGGAGACTGCGTCTTATTTTAGACAAATGCAACCGAATTAGGGAAATTATTGTTCCCAGGTACAAAATGTTTGAATATCTTGTCTGCATTTCTTTTAAAGCAGTGATATCTGTAACTCCTAGGAACTAGATACCACCGGTCACTTGTGCAATGACTCCAGACTCAGCATCCCCAAGGTGAGGCTGCCATCTTAAACATTCCACAGAGCACTGAGAGCTATGTCATGGACTTATAAGGGCAATGTGACACCTGAGTCACTAAACACTGCTTTTGAGCCAGATGTGGTGGTCCAGCAGGCCTGTCATCTAGTAGGAAAGGCAGGGGCAGGAAACGGAGACTTCCAGGCCAGTCTCGGCTGCAATGCTAAGACGTAGTGTTAAAACAAAGAAAAATAAGTGCCTGGTGACAGAGGTTTACAATCTCAACTACTCAGAAAGCCGAGGAAGGAGAATCGCAAATCCAAGGCCTGCCTGGGCTACACATCCAGTTCAGAACAGTCTAGGCAACATCGTAAGAACTTGACTTAAAACGTAAAGTTTTGAAATGGCGTCAGATGTATTTCATGAGCGGCGAGTCCCTAGTTCTATCTCCAGGACAGGGAAGAAAGAAAAAAAAAAAAACCCAAAAAAAACCAAAAAAACCCCAAAACCTCTCCCCACTTAACAAATTACCTAACCCCTGGTGGTAACAAACCATTCATTATCTCCCAGAGTTCCTGTAGATCGGGAATTTGTACACCTTGCTAGTTTGAGTGCTTTCATGAGTACACAGTCAGGTGGTGATGAGAAACACAGTAGGAGCAGGAGAGCCGTGGGTTTGTTGTTGTTTGGTTTATTTTTTAGACAGAGTCTTGGTATATAGCTCAGGCTAGCCCAGAACTTTCATTCCTCCTCCCTCAACCTCCGGAGTGCCAGGAACAGGCATTTGCCACCACGCCCCTGCCCTACAAGCCATTCCTTAAACCTATTTTTCCCCCATTCCAGGCCAGTTTCTCAGGCCAAACACTTTGATGTCAATCTTGACTCATATATGTCTTTTATATCCAAATTAATCTGTCATCGAAACAAATTGACTTTATCTTCAAAGTACATCCAGAGTCCAACTGCTCACCATTCACCTAGTCTAAACTTCCATTCTCTCCTCTTGCTGGCTTCCCTACCCCAACTTCTGCCCACCTCTCTAGTCTGACAGACATGAAGTAGTCACAGTGACCCCATTTTTAAAAAGGATTTTATTCATGTATTTTGATTGTGATGTGTGTATATGAGTCTTTAATGGCTGAGCCATCTGGATAGCCCAGGATCCCTTTTCAGTTTGGTTGGTTTTTCATTTGTTTGTTAAGATTAAATAATGTTTATTTATTTGTATGTGTGTGTAAGTCTGTGTGCATGTATGCTTCGTGTGTGTGTGTGTGTGTGTGTGTGTGTGTGTGTGTGTGTACCCATGGAGGCCAGAAGAGGTAGTCTAGTTCCCTGGAGCTGGTGCTATAAGCAGTAGTGAGCTGCTCAATGTAGGTGCTGGGAACAGGATCTGGGTCCTCTGGAAGAGGGTGGCACATCCCCTGGAGCTGGAGTTACAAGCAATTGTGAACCATCTAATGTAGGTGCTGGGAACAGAACCTGGGTCCTCTGGAAGAGCAGCAAGCACTCCTAACTACTGAGTCATCTCTCTGCTCCATCTTGCCAGCCTTGTCTACCACCCCAGTCAAGTTACAAAAAGATTGCACTACCACATGGTTGCACCTCCCATTCAGGCTCCATTTTTAAAATCATGTTATTTTCAAATATTATATGAATAGAAACAGAAAATATATAAATTTTGGAGACAGGATTTCTCTGTGTAACAGGCCTGGCTGTCCTGGAACTATTTTGTAGATCAGGCTGGCTTCAAACTCGCAGAGATCTGCCTGCCTCTGCCTCCCAAGTGCTGGGATTGAAGGCGTGCACCACCACCGCCTGGAGACAGTTTTAGTTTACAAGAAAGTGTCTATCTGCTTTTCAGAAAGGCTCTGCCATTTTACATCTCCATCAGCAAGGTGTGAATGGTCCAATTCTTCTCTGTACCTACTGTATCATTCAGTATTATACATCTACACACACAAACATAAATATGTATGTACATATATATTCTAAAATGTATATATGTATATTTTTTAAAATTTTGAACCCCTTAAAACAGAGTTCTCTCAGAGAAACAAATCTGTGTTTTCAGAATAAAGACACTATTCAAGGTGACTCATTATTTGTCTACCAAATCACCTTGTGTTTACTCAACTAAGATTCCAGCCACTCTTATTAAAATGACTTTTTTTTCTGAGTCACATGAGTTGATCCAGGTGACCCAGACTCAGAACAAACTGAAACTTTAATATTTTTAAAGAATTGCATATACGAGTTCTGCATTTATATCATTTCTCCTCCCTTTTCCTTTTTCAACACCCTCCCCCATGATGCTTCCCCTCTCTCAAATTCATGGCCTCTTTTTATTGTTGTGGTTTTGTTGTTTTTGAGACAGGGTTTTTCTGTGTGGCCTTGGCTGTCCTGGAACTCTCTCTGTAGACCAGGCTGGCCTCTGCCTCCCAAGTGCTGGGATTAAAGGCATGTGCCACCACACCCGGCTCCAATCTTACTGTCTTTACCCAAGAATAGTAGCTAATGGATGGTAGTGAGCTCAATACACAGAATACATAAAGTTGAATGAATTTTGAAGTAACCACACAGCTCAGATTATAATGTTTGTTATCAAGATGATTTCATGACAGTTAAAGGTGTGAGCTCTGGAGTAAAGGGGGCATAGTTGAGGATGGATCCTTGTGTTCATTATTTTGTAAACTTTCTGGGTTGCAGTTTTCTTGCCTGTGATGAATGCCTATATATTTAGGGGTGTTTAGGGTAGTGGGAGAATGAGAGATTATAACAGTGTACTGAAACAGTGTACTTATCGCCAGGTGGTGGTGGCACACGCCTTTAATCCCAGCACTCGGGAGGCAGAGCCAGGCGGATCTCTGTGAGTTCGAGGCCAGCCTGGGCTACCAAGTGAGTTCCAGGAAAGGCTCAAAACTATACAGAGAAACCCTGTCTCGAAAAAAGCAAACAAACAAACAAAAAACAACAACAACAAAAAAAAACAGTGTACTTATCACAGGGTGGGTATAGAGTATGGGACTTGTTTCTAGAAGTTTCTATTTGTCACTGTCTCTTCTTCTCTGGTACTGGGGATTGAACCCAGGGCCTTATATATGGGTAAGTGTTCTACTGAGCTATACTGCCCACCTACAAATATAAGAATGAATATAACTTCAAATTTTCTTTGTCTCTGGCATGTGGAAAGCAGCACTAATTATGTATCTGCATGTTGAATTAACATATGTATATACTGCAGTCAAGGTAGCCTAGTAACTGCATGCCTGGAGTAAATGCACCATCCATTCATGAATTGCAGGTGAGTCAGTTCTTTATACACAATGCATGCTACCAAATAAAATCAATGGAAAAATTCTGGCTCATAGCTCCTGAATATATCTAAACCATCTGGCAAATTCAGTGAGCCAAGCATGGAGGTGGAATTGACTACATTGGTTGGACAGACTTACTCCTGTGAAAGCAACTGTTCTTTTTTTTTAAAACAAAACAAAACAAAACAAAAAAAAACCCCAAAAAACACAGAGGAAAAAAACAACCCCAAACACCCCCTTAAAAACTCATTTATTTATTTATTTATTTACTTATTTGTGTGTGTGTGTGTGTGTGTGTGTGTGTACATGAGCATGCTCCATGGTGTGCAGTAGAGGTCAGAAGAGTCTTATAGGAGCTGTTTCTCTCCATGTGGAGCCCAGGGATTGAACTCAGGTTGTCAGGCTTAGCAGCAAGCAACTTTACTGGCTGATTAAACTCAGGTTGTCAGGCTTGGCAGCAAGCACCTTTACCTGCTGAGCTACCTCACCTGACCAAACGAATTCTGTTATACATGGTACTTATCCAAGAGATGGTTTGCTATGTTCAAGAAGTGGCCCTAGTGTTTATAAATCTTCATACACATACACACACATACACACACACACACACACACACACACACACCAGGTATATATACATGTATCAAATTCCTAAATTAACCAAAGTGATTATGATAACACTGAAGTAGAGAAAAGGAGAAAAGTTAGGCAGAGGCAGGCAGATCTCCTTGAGTTTGAGGCCAGCCTGATCTACAAAGAGAGTTCCAGGACAGCCAGGGCTACAAAGAGAAACCCTGTCTCAAAAAACCAAATAAACAAATAAACAAAAATAAGGGGCTTGAAGTTTTTTAAAAAAAGAAATTAGGGGGGCTGGAGAGATGGCTCAGAGGTTAAGAGCACTGACTGTTCTTCCAAAGGTCCTGAGTTCAATTCCCAGCAACCACATGGTGGCTCACAACCATCTGTAATGAGATCTGGTGCCCTCTTCTGGCCTGCAGAAATACGTGCAGGCAGAACACTGTACACATAATAAAAAATAAAAAAAATAACACAGTAAATAAATAAATATTTAAAAAAAATTAGGTTGTAAATTTGTTCAATAAATACATTAAACATTTTGTTGTTGTTGTTGTTTTCAAAACAGGGTTTCCCCCGTGCATCTCTGGCTGTCCTAGAATTTACTCTGTAGACCAGGCTGGCCTCGAACTCACAGAGATCCTCCTGCCTCTGCCATCCAAGTGCTGGGATTAAAGGCATGTATCACCACGCCCAGCTTTTGTGTTTGGTTTTTTAGAAAGAGATTGATTCATTTTTATTTTATGTGCATGTGTGCATGCCTGAATCTCTGTATGTGCACCAGAAAACGATGTCACGTCCACTGGAACTGGAGTTCCAGGCAGCTGTGAGCCACCAGCATGGGTGCTAGGAGTGCCCCTCGGTCCTGTGGAGGAGCAGCGAGCAGTCTTCCACTCTTAACTGCTGTATACTCTTATGGTTTTTGTGTTGTTGCTTTTTTTTTTTTTTCTTTTCTTTTTTTGAGACAGAATCTCTCTATGAAGTTCTGATTATCCTGGAACTCCCTACATAGACTGGGCTGGCTTCAAATAACAGAGATACACCTGCTTCTGCTTTCCAAGGGCTGGGGTTAAAAGTACCTGTCACCACACATAGCTTGTTGTTTGGTTTTGAGACAGGGTGTTATTATGTAGCCCAACATGGAACTGACCTCAGACTTATCACTATTCCATCTCTGCCTCTAAGTGGTGGGGTTACAGACATGAACCACCATACCTTGCTCATACCGTCAAGACATACAGTTAGAATTAGGCCTGATCAAGTCACTCTTTAAATATTATTTATTTGCTTATTTCTTTTCTTTTCTTTTTCTTTTTTTTTTTTTTTTTTTTTTGAGGCAAGGTTTCAGGCAGCCCACCCTGGTCACTGATTCACTAAGGTAGCTGACACTGGCCTTGAACTGCCAATCCTTCCTCCTCTACCTCACAAGCGTGAGTGTGAGTGTGTAAGCGTGAGTGACGACTGCATTAGGCTTTGTTCTTTAAAGCTTGTATCGTTTTTTTTTTTTAGGGTAACACTGTCATTGCTGAAGTGAAAGAAAAACATGAGGAAGCATTAAAGGGGGGGGAAGGGAAGAGGGAGGAGGGAGCAGTGGGGTGTGGGAGGGCTCTGGGCTGCCATCAGAACTTCTGGGGGCTGCACCACCAATAGAGCTGTGATTCCAGAGAAACCAACTCTTTGGGCCTTCCCTCTCCTTGGTAAATAGGACTCCCATTTTGTTTCTCCTTATAAGGGGTATGCAAATGGCGGCCGGGAAGCCAAACTCCACCGCTGGCACCTGACTTCTGCACCTGTGAGATTACAGTGCCATTGACATTTTTAAGTGATTGAGAAAAAAAATGAAAAGAATAATATTTTATGAAATGGAATCAGCCTAGATGTCCACGAACAGGCGAACGGATAATGAAAATGGGCTACATACTCACGATGGGCTTTTATTCAGCTGTAAAGACAAATAAAATTATGAAATTTGCAGGAAAATGGATGGGTCTGTGCATTATTATATTAAGTGAGGTAACCGAGTTCTGAAAGATAAATATTGCATGTTTTCTCTCATTTTCAGAGCCTAGCTTTTAATATTTACATACATGGGTGTGAGGGAGGTCCTGACACCAGAAAGGGGGTCATAAAATGGAGGAAAGCCACATTGAGGAAAGGGTGAGGGTAAATGAACACTTGTGAAACTCGTGTGGTATGAGAGACTTACTGGGGTAGAAGAGTATAGGGATAGGCTGGGGATGGGGGAGAAGAGAGAAGAAGGTGGAGTAACAAAAACAAACTGAAAATGAAATAATGATAATAACATTGGGTGCAATTTTTTTTTTCAGAGGCTGGAGAATAGAGATGAGTCTCAGGACAGTTCCAAGACCCTGTCTCAAAAGCCCAGAAAAATAATACTTTATGATACAAAACCTTGGAATTGACAGTTTTATTCATTAAAAATTTCAGGCTACTGGAACACAGCCACAATCACTTGTTTACGTATCATCTATGGCCAGATTCATGCCAAGTCATTTCATGTTGAGTAGTTGCCACATTGACCTCAAAGTTCACATAACCAGAAATGTTTACCATCATCTGGCTCCCTTTATAGAGAGCAAGCTAGTTCCCTATAAAGGTACCTGTTCTATGTATGGTATATTTAGTACAACTGCTTATTTTGTGTTGATCCACCTCTTTTATGTGAGATATGTGCTCATTAGGTTTTTTCCAAAATGTTATTATACTACATAACTCCACAAACTGTTCAGTTATCTAGAAGAGGGATTTCCCCTCCAATGGACTCTAATGCTTTAGTGTAAGTACATAACAGGGTCTCCGTATTTGTTACTGAATCAACCTTTTAACACCAGGGACAAGCCACTAATTTAAGAACACCAACAGGAATTTCTCACCTAATAAAAACTCAGTAACCTATTCTTGGCAATTTCCAACTCTTCTTTTCCATTATTTATTTATTTGTTGGTTTGTTCTTTGAGACAGCCCCGCTTTGCTGTTATTTTTTAAATGATGTTTGCTGATCAAAATTCTCCCCGAAAAACAAAAAAACAAAAACGAGAGAGAGAGAGAGAGAGAGAGAGAGAGAGAGAGAGAGAGAGAGAGAGAGAGAGAGAGGGAGAGAGAGAGAGAGAGAGAGAGAGAGAGAG